>JAZKJV010001464.1:425265-698798 GCA_037367405.1 Ottelia alismoides | reverse complement strand
TCTAAGTATAGGGGGGCAGACTCTGTATCTTCTTCACTCGGATTTCCCTTCATGTACAACTTGCTATACTTAGGATTAGTTAATCCTAAGTATAGGGGGAAACCACCGAGTTCCTCTCATTCTATTCATTTATTCGTTTCTGTACTTAGCCATTCCTTTTCACTCCCCTTTTACTAAGCACGAGTTATGTCTTCTTCATCGCTCTTGATCACTCTGAGGACATCGTTCGAGCTAAGTATAGGGGGTGTGTGTATATATTTTATATATACTTTAGCCATAACTCGTACTTTGTGTGAGTGTGGTTAATAAATAAAATGGCTAAAAAATCAAAAAAAATATGATGTACATAAACTTCTTTTATTTGCACATACATAGCTAGTGTACAAAGTATTTTTGTAAAGATGATTTCAAAAATCTTTTGTGTAAAGCTTGTGTAAATATGTTTGTATCAAAATTATGTATATAGTACAAAAATTTTCCAAAATGTTTTGAAAATCAAAAGTTTGCAAAAATCTTGTGTAAATATGTGTGAATATCTTTTTGCAAAACTTGCACCTCATGCATCATTCATCCATGATTTCAAAACATTTTTTTAAAAATTTTGCATGATTGTAAAATTTGTGTAAATAAGCATCTTGTGTACATATGTATATAGTTTTTCTGGATGATAGTTGACATTTAAACTAAGCCTGGAATTAAATTGAGAAATGGAGCTTGAATAAGATCTTAATCCACCTAACTCTAAGAGGAACCTTATAGGGCTTAGGGTTAAGGCTTTTCAGGTCCATAAGGACTTAATTCTTTGAGTCCACTAGGCTATGAGCATATGTTCATCTTGATGAGCCTAAGTAGAGCACTTAACAACACACGCATGACTCTTAGAGACAATGACTTGACTTGCACCAGCACTTTACACATGGCTCTCCACGGATGAGGTGGTGAGGAGGCAGTTTCCTTTGGCTTGGGGTAGCATATGAGGGTAGTACTTCTAGGCGGAACCTCTCTTCTTCTTCTAGTGAAGGAAGTGCGTCTCAACTTGGTCTAGTGGTGATGAAGGCTAAAGACAGAAGCGTGGGTTGCAATAAAGCTTCAAAAGAGGGATAGTCTACTGGCTCAAGAGGAAAATTTCTTGTATATATGCTGCACCATGTAGATATGTTGTATAGAAGCACTTGAAAAAAAATGCAAAATGCAAAAAGAACTCCAAAAAAGTGGTGGGTCGGATTGAAAATTTAATAACCCCACCGGAGTGTATATAGTCAAATAAAGCAAAAGCTTATGGTATCCATGTTACATCTCATGAAGCTTGCAGCGGGAGACTTAGCTACACTGGATGAGCTTCCAAAAGTCTATACTTCTTCCCCCTCTTCTTGAGCCGGTTGCACTTGAACTTAGAAGGGAATACCTCGCTTCTCGAGGAAAGAGTTGCTAGACCGAGGCATTAGAGTTACCAGGTTGAGGGAGGTTGTTTCTTGTTACTTATGAGGTGGGGAGCTACATATCACTTACACTGCATGGAAAGATTCATGGTCATTAGAGTTTGTGTATGTAGACTTGTTCCGATCTGGTTTATTGAGGAGTCTTGTCCATAGATTGGTGGAACTTAGAGGCTGTTGAGTTTTAAGCTTAAGTCTAAATAAGGTTCCGACACATTAATAATCCAAAGATCTGATCGAGCTCCATAATTCAATTTAATGAAGGAAAGTTTAATATTCAACATTGATCCATGTACATTCCCCTCTTTTTCTTTTTCTTTCTTTCTTTTTCACTTCTTTTTCAAATAAGTGTTTGCTAAGGGACTAGCAAAGTTAAGTATCGGGGGGTGATGAATACTCATTCATCCCTCTTTATTCTTATATTTTAGCTACAAAAACCTTTGCAAATACATGTAGATATGTGTAAATAGGAATAATTACCAAAAGCATGCATTGTGTAAAAACCTATAATTAGCATGTTTTTGTGCAAAAAATAAAAAGAATAAAGATTAAAAAGAAAAAGAGGGAAATATTTAGAATAAATATTGAGCAACCTAACCCAAGGGAGGGCTCAGCATGGGCCTGACCGCATAAAAGCCAAAGTAGAGGGAGATAGGGGCTCATGTGTATGTAAATAAATAAAAATATTTTTTTCCTCACAAAAATAGCCCAAATATGCTTGTAAATACTTGTACATAGTTATAAGTATAAAAACAAAAGAAAAAGGGTAAAAATCAAAAAGAACAAAAACACCACTTTCATCATGTACATGAACCACTCTTATATATTTATTTAACCTTGTAAATAAATAAAATTAATTTCCAAAATTTTTGTAAATATTCTATGTTATATAATGTAAATAAATTAAATAAAAACAATTAAAACAAAAACAAAATAAAAATAACAAAATTAAAAATACAAAAACATATCGTAAATATACCATGTATATAAATGTATAAATGTATTTATTTTACCTATGTATATAAATAATAAAAATAAAATAAAAATACCTTTTTATTCCTTATTTTATAATGAAAATAAATAAAATATAAAATGGGAATAAAATTGTATAAAAATAACAAATTAAAAATCAAAATTAAAAACCCTATTTCTAGTACATATACCTATGTATTACATATTATGTATATACCTTATTTTTATTTCGAATTTTTTTTTAAAAATCACTAAAAAAATAGAAAAAAAAATAAAATGAAAATATTTCATGTTTTAACTTTTTGCAAATTCGGCCATTTGCTACCCTAATTTTCACCCCTAAGATCCGGCCACGTGGCCAATTCCTGTTGGCTCCTGGGGATGTTGACTGCCCGGTCAACTACCCCCCCCAGGACCACTTTGCACGGTTCTTAGCGGGTAAGCCCGCTTCTCGGATTTTTAGCACTTAAACCGAATCACATTCACTCAAACCCCGGGTCCGTTTTGATCTTGACATACCCGAGACCCTCGCCGGAGCTTCATCCTCGTGATCCGCGCGCTTCCAAGCTTGCCCGAACCTCTCTTAGCCGGACCCCTAGCCATATATAGCCGTTGCTCCGCCTCCTCATTCCCCCATCTTTGGCCATTCGTATCCACCTCCTGTGAGCTCCAGCGCACTCGCAAGAGTGACAGCTTGCGTCCGGCGCCGTCGAAGCGAGGAGTGGAGGCGTATCCACTGATCCGGCGAGCACAGCCGCCGTTGCTCCGCCACCAGCGTGAGCACCGAGCCTCGGAGGGAGACGCTCCTCGAGGCAACGACCATGAGCTTCCCCAGCTCCTCCCCAGTCTCTTCGTCCACCCAGGTAACCTTGTAGGTCTTTATTCTTCTCTGATTTCCATTTACGCCCAATTCATACCGCCGCCGTCTCTAGCTGATTCCGACCATCCCATCACTCCGTTCGATCATCGGAATCGACCATCACCTCCGCCTCCCTGCGACGCACCTTCTTCACCCCTCCATCCAACCCAGCTCGCACAGGAGCTGGGAGCCGAGCTCCTCCATCTACCCCCTTCGCCGGAGCTCGCCATTCCGGCCCATCAACCACCGTCACCTCGCCTAACCGGGTCGAGGCAGTTTGCCCTCGACCCGCGAGTCTTCTGGATCGCTTTGCAGGTCAAACGAAGGACATCTGAGGTCCTTCGACATCCAGCCAGGAGGCTCAGCTCCGCCGACCTCGCCCGAGTTCCTCGGAGCTCGGCTGGATCATCGGAGCCTACCGGCAGACGCGGGAGCGCACCACGTTTCTTCTCCGACCTTCAGAGTGCTTCCAGGAGGAGTCTAGCGCACGCCAGAGGCCGGCGAGTCTCGCCGGCGACCTGTTTTTCCAGCACCCTCCGTCGCCGTCTGATCGCCTCAGCCCTCCAGTGTTGATCCAGACCGTCCATCTCAGGAGGCACCTGCACCGCTAGATCTTTGGAGAGGCGATCCCAGCCGCCCGATGCTCGTGAGTTAAGCCACAGCGAGCCACCACCGTTGATCACGCCACGTGGCTTGACCTCGAGCGTCGGATCATCCCGAGGAGCCCAGCTATAGAGAGGCCGCTGTTCACCACCGTCGGATGCGCCACGTGCCCTCCATCCAGCCGCTCCGAGTAATAAAGGGTAATTTACCCTCATGCCCTCTTAGTTATTTCATTTCGTTTTTAGTCTTGTAAATATTTAGCGTAGTTGTTTAAGTTTTGGTACATTTGCATAGAGACCCTGGTACTTGCTTTTATTTGCTTAGATGCCCCTGTATGTGATGTGACACGTGCTTCGACACGTGATTTTCTGGGTATTTTACATTTCATGCCCTTGTAGTTCTGGTTGTTATTAGTTGAATGAAAGTTTTTACTTATTTGTACCCCTGTGCGTGGTTTATTTGAGCATGTGCGTTTATTTTTTGGTATTTTGCAGATAAGCCCCTGGACTTTTGGTGCCTGTTACCAATAAGCCCTCGGAACTTATTTTTCTTACATTTGGGTCCCTGAGTGCCCCAGACACGCGCATCGTACGTGTTTTGCTGGGTTAATTGCACCGGACCCCCCAGACTCTTGGGTATTTGCACTTTGGTCCCTATGCACAGTGCCCCCTCTTTATTTTTGAATAAAATAGCAAATCACCTCCAAATTTAATGAAAATTGGATACATGGCTCCTGCCATGATGTAAAGATTTCTATAAATTTTGGAGACATTTTCGTCACTGTTTGATATTTTTAGAAAATCAAAAACATCTATTTTTACTACTGTCTAACTTTAAAAATCACAAAAAATATTAAATAGTGTCCAAAAATTACAAAAAAATTGTCTACTGTCTATTTTGTTGTGTTTGAATTCCTAGCCAATTTTGGCTATTTTTCATTATCTAAACACCTAAAAATTGAAAAACACATAAAATCTTATAAAAATTCCAGTAAATCAATTAAAAATCCAAAACAATAAAATAGGTGCCTAAATTTTCCTTATTTTCTTCTCTTCACAGGAAAATTACCTCCCAGCTAATTTAGGGCTTTTAGATATTTTATCTAGGCCCTCTTAGCTCAGCTGGACAGTACCTTTGATTTCAGCTACTTTTTGATTTTTAGAAAATTAAATAAACATCAGAAAATTATCAAAAATTCACCAAAAACACTAAAAAATATAAAACACATAAAAATATTTTTGTTTGAATTTTTGGTTGATTTTTAGTGCTTTAAATAAATTGTTGAAGTGTGTTTTTCTTTGTCTTTCTTATTTTCTTAATTAGCTAAAAATCCAAAAAAAATATAAAAAATTCAAAAATTACCAAAAATATTTTCTCCTTTTATTTTATCTCTTTTTTGACTACTTCGTAGGCCGAGAGGCCAACCCGTGCCCTTGAGTTCGACCCTGGTCGCTATACCAGGTTAATCCAATAGCGAGACCGCTTTCGTGTTTTGATTGATTTTATCTATTATTAGTGGTCTGATTTTTCTTGATTGACTTAGCTGAGTGACCGAGGTCACAACGACCATCCAGATACCTTTGCCTTAGTCGCTTGGCTCCGTCATCAGAATGGCGCCGTTGCCGGGGAGCACGGCTTAATAGTCGCTTTTGAGTTTTTCCACAGCTTTTTCTTTGCGCGGCTTTTTGTATAGCTTCCTGCACACACACACACACATATATTCTTCTGACATTTTTATAATAATTTGGTTTATGACACTTGCTCTTTTTCTTGCGAGGGCCCGAGGACCGAGGCGGCCGATTTCGAGAAGCCGACGCAACCGCGAGACTCGGAGGCGGCTCCTTTCTTTACGGAGCCGCAGGAGAGAGCGAGAGAGAGAGAGAGTTGAGTGGGTGAGGTTTAGATTAGACTTTTGATTATTATTGTAATAATACAGGGACTCAGACTGGACCTTTGGACTGTGATTGGACTTAGCGGGTCTGTTTCGCCGAACACCGGTGTGCTCGGGGGACCCTTAAGAGTTTTTCGCGGCTTTTTACGCGGTTTTGTTTTCCTTTCTTTTTACTGTCTTTTTCGGTGTTTACGCGGTTTTTGATCGAGCCCCTAGCCGTAGGATTTTCTGCTTGATTGTGACGTAATTCATAGGATCCAAACACCCTAATATAATTGCCTATTCCTATAGTGCGGTAATTGGACCTATAATAAAAATAATAATAAAATAGTCGTTCCATCACCTCCGAGCCTACGCGCCGCGAGCCCACCCCGTCAAGCGCTACTCCTGAACTCGACCTGTCGAGAAGAGGAGGGGTGGGTCTAGACCGGACCCTTTGGATTGGAGGCTGGTGGTTGGCTAGCCGTTCTTTCGAGTAGCACTGTTGTTTAGGGACTCGGTTTTCCGCCTGCATCATTTAGGTAGTTTATTTCCTGTCTTTAAATTCTGCGCGGATCACTTGCATGTAGAGTGCTGGAGACAAGGTACGCATTTCTATCTCAGCATGCATCATTGATTTCTCGCGCATCGGCTTTTTCGTCTTCTCCCCCTGTTTTGGATTAAATAACCAGGAGAACCGAAAAATTCGTTAGGCGTTTGTTTTCAATTTGAAAAATATTAAAAAAGAAAAATCATAAAATTGGGACTGGATAAAACTATTGACCCTAAAAGACACTCACACTAAAAATTTGTCTTGGGGAGAGCAACCCCCTCATTGTATGGTTTGGATGCGCGAGAGATGACCCGCACCCTAGGTAGAGCCCTCCGGTGCTATTTCTAGCTGACTACCGACTCTTCCGTGCGGGCCAGTCGGTTGGGTTAGCATCGGGTATCCTAACAGGTCACGTAAGCGCTCTGATATCTTGTGTATTCACCTAATAAAAATTGACAAGATAATTTGACCGGGCTTTTACGGTCTTCAGCTCGCGTTGCGTTGGTGAACCGGGGGTTTGCATTTTGATCATAGTTTCTCCAGATCTCATCCGCACTACTAGTCAGATCAAGATGATGGGTGGACGCTCTCTTAGGCAGCCTCTGGCTGCACCACTTTCGGCCACGTCTACCCGATCATCTAGGTTAGCCCGCGAGAGCCGAGACCAGCTCTCCGAGCCCGAGTACGACTCCGCCCTGTTCCCCCTCGACCCCCTTTCTTTCGGACCTGAGCGACATGAGCCCGAGGAGAGATTAGCATATTTGACAGCACCTGAGTTGGGCTCATTTGATTTTGCAGACGTTATGGCCGGCAGTTCTGAGGATCACCCTGTAGGTCCACGAGGAGAGCAGCATTTTGTCCTGGACCAGGGTTCGATCAACTCCACCCTGATCGCCTCCCTCGAGTCAGTACAGCAGTAGCTGAGGGATCAGGGAGCTTTCATGATGGACATGAGGCGAGAGTTTGAGCAGTTGAGAGCCAACCGCGGAGGAGGAGCAGGAGGAGGCCCCGTTGATCCGGCAACAGGAGGAGGACCTGATGATCCTGCAGCCGGAGGTGGCAGAGCAGGCGGAGCAGGAGGAGCACCACCACCACCACTTAGATCGATGCGAGAGAACCACAATCCTGGGTCGACCTTGACACACCGTTGGGTGGTACTTCCAGCGATCGTGGGGGACTTCAAGTTCCCCCCGAACACCTTGCAGCTTCTTCCCCGATTCATGGCTTGGCGACAGAGGAGCCTCATCTCCACCTGCAGGAGTTGAGATGATTTGCAGTACTGTCCACGACCGTCAGGTGGACCAGGACACGATCATGATGATCGCCTTCCCCTTCTCTCTAGCAGACAGAGCAGCCACCTGACTGAAGCATCTGGGGAAGTTTGTTTACACCTGGGAGCAGCTCCGCACCGAGTACTTGAACAAGTACTATCCACTCGGGCGGACGAATGCAGCGAGGGCCCTGATCAGCAACTTCTCCATGCTCCCCAACGAGCAATTCCACGAGGCATGGGAGAGGTGCCGTGAGCTCACAGACCGATGCCCGCACCACGACATTTCGAAGCCGAACCTTGTGCAGAGCTTCTTCAGCGGGTTGACACCAGAGCTCCAGGGGCCTGGTGAATGCTTCTTGCGGCGGGTCCTATTTCGCCAAGGATCACGACCAGGTCTGGGCCATCTACGAGGAGATGGCCGAGAACTATATGGTGATGTACCAGACCCGGTTGTACACACAGGGGAGACCCCAGCAGCAGCCAGGACCCGTGCAGTACCAGAGGATAGCACGGGTCGACGCCGGTCCATCCAGTTCATCCGCAGTTGCAGCAGCACAGGCAGAGTCGTCCGCTGTGGATATGGGTATTATCAGCGAGAAGTTGGACCGGATGGAGCTGATTGAGAAGAAGCAGTGCCAGGGCATCACGCAGATGGAGCAGATGGCACCGACTCTGAGCGACATGAAGACCCAGCTCTTGTGTCTCCAGGAGGCACAGACGGCTTCACAGCCCCGTCTTCAGTCGCGAGGCGATACCGGCGGCAGCAACAGCTCGTCCCAGCGCTCCAGCTCCTTTCAGCAGCGTAGACAGGTTCACCTTGTACAGGCGGAGCCGTACTAGCCGCAGCAGCCCTCCTACCAGTCACCACCATCTCCAGACATGCAGATGGTGGTATACCAGCTGGATCAGCCTCTGGCAGTACTTCCGCCAGCCCGGTACGACGCCGAGCTGTTGATGAATGTCAACGGGATTTGGTATGACCGTCCCCAGCCTGGGATCCGACGAGACCATCCCGGATTCAGGTGGGGGAGTGGAGGTACCCAGCCCCAACAGCAGTCATCCGGTCAGGGAGGGCAGTATGACCAGCAGAGAGATCACCAGCCGCAGCAGCAGCCCCCAGCCTACCAACCACAGCAGCAGTCATCCTTCGTTCCTCGTCCCTATCAGCAGCAGGGACAGTCTTGGAGACGTGAGCAGCAGGCTCACCAGGCACACCAGCAGCAGCATCCTTCCTCCTACCCCTCTCAGCAGCAGCAGCACCAGTTCCAACAGCCTCATTACCAGAGAGGCTACCCGTTGGGCTCCCATGAGAGCTCCACCTTGGATGACGTAGCCCGCCTCCTCACGGACCAGCAGGCTACATTTAGACGGGAGATGGACGAGTTCCGCCAGGAGATGCGGGACCTGATGAGAGGGAAGGCCGCCATCCCTGCACAGATAGAGCCGAATCCGAACAGCCTGAAGAGGAAATCTGAGCAGGTAGTTTCCACTGAGCATGCCACTCTTAGTGATCCATTTGATGATATGTCTGCGGATCTATTTGATGCTGATTTTGTTACACTTAGGAGCGGTAGAGCACCAGCAGGCGGCGCCTCATCTGAGCGACGACTCGAGGGTCCACCCAGGGCGCCAGATGAGGAGGAGGAGAGCGGTACTGAGGCCGCACATGATGATGAGGGTGGTACTGATGCCACCAAGGATGCTGATTCCACCGGCGGTACTGAGGCCGCCGCTTCACCAGTTCGAGGAGGTGGTGCTGACGCCACCAGAGGAGCCGAGCCAGCCCGCGGTACTGAGGCCGCGAGACATCCAGTAGCAGAGCCAGCCCGTGGTGGTACTGAGGCCACCGGTGTTTGTGTAGAGAGATCAGATTTTTTCCTCATTCTCATGTATCTCAGAACACTGTTGTGAATAAAGGAAAAGGTTTAGTTTCTTCTGGTCCCACTGTGGTGCTTGATGTATGTGCAGATCCGGCCGTCGAGCCGTCTAGGCTTTTTCCTAGTCCTTCATCTGCGTGTGAGTTCCAGCGGCGACTGAACCCCAACCTGAGAGAGGTTGTGATGAAGGAAATATCAAAATGGTGGAGTGCAGATTTCATTTATCCCATTTTCGACTCCAAGTGGGTCAGCCCCTTGCATGTGGTGCCCAAGAAGACGGGCATCACGACTGTGATCAGTGAGTCGGGAGAGGAGATTGCTACACGAGTACCTACCTCTTGGAGGGTCTGTGTTGACTACAGGAGACTCAACCAGGCCACCAAGAAGGACCATTTTCCCCTGCCTTTTATTGACCAGATCATTGAGAGACTGGCGGGGAAGAGCCACTATTGCTTCCTTGATGGGTACTCGGGCTACAACCAGGTGGCCATCGCTCCTGAGGATCAGGAGTAGACCACCTTTACCTGTCCCTTTGGTACATATGCCTTCCGACGCATGCCATTTGGGCTATGCAATGCCCCTGCGACTTTTCAGAGGTGCATGCTGTCGATCTTTTCGGACATGGTAGGGGAGTGTTTGAAGGTCTTCATGGACGATTTTTCGGTCTACGGCGACGGATTCGACTCCTGTCTTGACTGCCTAGACCGAGTACTCCAGCGATGTATTGAGTACCATTTGGTTCTATCTTGGGAGAAGAGTCACTTCATGGTGACTCAAGGGACGGTGCTTGGCCATATCATCTCCAACAGGGGCATGGAGGTTGATCCGGCCAAGGTTGATGTCATTAGAAAACTCACACCACCGTCCAATTTGAGGCAGCTACGGTCATTCCTGGGGCACGTTGGATTTTATAGGAGATTTATTCAGGATTTCAGCAGGATTGCCCGGCCGTTGACTGACCTCTTGACGAAAGACACCGAGTTCCTTGTCGATGACAAGTGTCTTTCGTCCTTTGCGACTCTCCAGCAGTGTGTGATTGAGGCTCCTGTTCTCCAGCCGCCTGATTGGTCTCTCCCATTCGAGATCATAACGGACGCCTCCGATTTTGCCGTGGGGGCAGTGCTGGGACAAAGGAGGGATGGAGTCCCGTTTGCTATCCACTACGCTAGCCGCACATTGGATTCCTTCCAGCGAAATTACACGGTCACAGAGAAGGAGATGCTAGCCGTAGTGTCCGCCCTAGATAAGTTTCGATCTTATATCATTGGATCTAGAGTGACTTTGTACACAGATCACACCGCCATCAGGTACCTCATGGAAAAGAAGGATGCCAAGGCCAGACTTACTAGATGGATCCTTCTACTCCAGGAGTTCGACATTGAGATTAAGGATAAGCCTGGAGTCAAGAATGTGGTGGCGGATCATCTCTCCCGTTTAGAGCAGCCTGAGGAGTTTGAGCAGATTGATCCCATTCGAGATACCTTCCCAAATGAGGCGATCCTTGCTATCGCCTCACTCCCGTGATATGCCGATATTGTGAACTTTCTCGTTGCTGGGAAAGTCCCACAAGATTGGCCCAGGCAGAGGCTTGAGACCATCCTTGCGAAGGCCGAGTCCTACTACTGGGAGGATCCCATCCTTTACCACGAAGGAGGGGATAGCGTCTGGCGTCGGTGCATTCCTCAGGAGGAACACCATAGCGTCCTCACTTACTGCCACAAGCTTGAGGCAGGAGGACATCATTCTGGGAGGAGAACGGCACAGAAAGTGCTCCAATCCGGCTTGTGGTGGACTACCCTCTTCAAGGACTCTGATGAGTTCGTGAAGAGGTGTACTGACTGTCAGAGGATGGGCACTTGTGGACAGCGTGATATGATGACGATGCAGCCCATTCATTTCTGTGAGGTTTTTGACGCATGGGGCATCGATTTCATGGGTCCATTCCCTAAGAGTCAGGGATTTGAGTACATTCTGTTGGTCGTTGATTATGTTAGTCGTTGGGTTGAGGCCATCCCCGTCCGAGCCGCTGATGCGAGGATAGTTTGCAGATTTTTGAGGAAGCACATCATCACGCGGTTCGGGGTTCCACGAGTTCTGATTTCTGATGGGGGGTCTCATTTCATCAACGACCAGGTGAAGGCCCTTGCTAGCGAGTTCAGTATAGACCATCGTGTTGCTACACCTTACCATCCACAGACGAATGGTCTAGCCGAGGTCTCGAACAGGGGAGATCAAGACTATTTTGCAGAAAGTCGTCCGCCCTGATCGAAAGGATTGGTCACAGCTTTTGGACTCGGTCTTGTGGGCATATAGGACTTCTTTTAAGACACCATTGGGCACATCTCCCTTTCGCCTCGTATATGGCAAGCCGTGCCATTTACCTGTTGAGCTGAGGCACAAGTCACTTTGGGCAGTTACAGATATTCTTATGGATCCAGATGGTGTAGGAGACTAGAGGAGGGAAG
The DNA here is from genome assembly GCA_037367405.1 of Ottelia alismoides. Classification (NCBI taxonomy): domain Eukaryota; kingdom Viridiplantae; phylum Streptophyta; class Magnoliopsida; order Alismatales; family Hydrocharitaceae; genus Ottelia; species Ottelia alismoides. The sequence continues at coordinate 686,890 of JAZKJV010001464.1, read as the reverse complement.
AGTTAGCTGCCCTGGAGGGGCTTAGAGATACATCTTTCTCAAACAGCCTACAGTATAAGGAGAGAGTGAAGGAGTGGCATGATTCTCATATCAGCCACAAGCATTTTGAGATTGGACAGAGAGTATGGCTGTTTGATGCGAGGCTTCGTTTGTTTCCAGGGAAGCTGCAGAGCAAATGGAAGGGACCCTACTTGGTCAGAAAGGTACACGACAACGGTAGCATTGATATATCCGAGTTGTCTTCTGAGAGTACCTTTCGAGTGAACGGCCAGCGGCTCAAGCCATTTCTAGATCATGAGCCGCGGGTCGTTGATGTTGCCCCTATTCATTTTGCGTGAGATGTGGTCTCTTGACTCACATCTTTTGCATCTCACGCCTGATTATCACTGTTCTTCCGACTTGTATAGATCTATTTGTCCATATCATTCTATTCTTTAGTCCCACATCCCTTTTCTCATCTTATGATTATGTTAGACTTAGGGTGTACTTTACCCTAAGTATAGGGGGGATGTAGGACCTGCGGGTATTCTTTTCATTCTTTCTGCTCCTGTTTTGCTGCCTATACTTAGGGATATTTTACCCTAAGTATAGGGGGGCCAGACTCTGTATCTTCTTCACTCGGATTTCCCTTCATGTACAGCTTGCTATACTTAGGATTAGTTAATCCTAAGTATAGGGGGAAACCACCGAGTTCCTCTCATTCTATTCATTTATTCGTTTCTGTACTTAGCCATTCCTTTTCACTCCCCTTTTACTAAGCACGAGTTATGTCTTCTTCATCGCTCTTGATCACTCTGAGGACATCGTTCGAGCTAAGTATAGGGGGGTGTGTATATATTTTATATATACTTTAGCCATAACTCGTACTTTGTGTGAGTGTGTTAATAAATAAAATGGCTAAAAAATCAAAAAAAATTTTGATGTACATAAACTTCTTTTATTTGCACATACATAGCTAGTGTACAAAGTATTTTTGTAAAGATGATTTCAAAAATCTTTTGTGTAAAGCTTGTGTAAATATGTTTGTATCAAAATTATGTATATAGTACAAAAATTTTCCAAAATGTTTTGAAAATCAAAAGTTTGCAAAAATCTTGTGTAAATATGTGTGAATATCTTTTTGCAAAACTTGCACCTCATGCATCATTCATCCATGATTTCAAAACATTTTTTTAAAAATTTTGCATGATTGTAAAATTTGTGTAAATAAGCATCTTGTGTACATATGTATATAGTTTTTCTGGATGATAGTTGACATTTAAACTAAGCCTGGAATTAAATTGAGAAATGGAGCTTGAATAAGATCTTAATCCACCTAACTCTAAGAGGAACCTTATAGGGCTTAGGGTTAAGGCTTTTCAGGTCCATAAGGACTTAATTCTTTGAGTCCACTAGGCTATGAGCATATGTCATCTTGATGAGCCTAAGTAGAGCACTTAACAACACACGCATGACTCTTAGAGACAATGACTTGACTTGCACCAGCACTTTACACATGGCTCTCCACGGATGAGGTGGTGAGGAGGCAGTTTCCTTTGGCTTGGGGTAGCATATGAGGGTAGTACTTCTAGGCGGAACCTCTCTTCTTCTTCTAGTGAAGGAAGTGCGTCTCAACTTGGTCTAGTGGTGATGAAGGCTAAAGACAGAAGCCGTGGGTTGCAATAAAGCTTCAAAAGAGGGATAGTCTACTGGCTCAAGAGGAAATTTCTTGTATATATGCTGCACCATGTAGATATGTTGTATAGAAGCACTTGAAAAAAAATGCAAAATGCAAAAAGAACTCCAAAAAAGTGGTGGGTCGGATTGAAAATTTAATAACCCCACCGGAGTGTATATAGTCAAATAAAGCAAAAGCTTATGGTATCCATGTTACATCTCATGAAGCTTGCAGCGGGAGACTTAGCTACACTGGATGAGCTTCCAAAAGTCTATACTTCTTCCCCCTCTTCTTGAGCCGGTTGCACTTGAACTTAGAAGGGAATACCTCGCTTCTCGAGGAAAGAGTTGCTAGACCGAGGCATTAGAGTTACCAGGTTGAGGGAGGTTGTTTCTTTGTTACTTATGAGGTGGGGAGCTACATATCACTTACACTGCATGGAAAGATTCATGGTCATTAGAGTTTGTGTATGTAGACTTGTTCCGATCTGGTTTATTGAGGAGTCTTGTCCATAGATTGGTGGAACTTAGAGGCTGTTGAGTTTTAAGCTTAAGTCTAATTAAGGTTCCGACACATTAATAATCCAAAGATCTGATCGAGCTCCATAATTCAATTTAATGAAGGAAAGTTTAATATTCAACATTGATCCATGTACATTCCCCTCTTTTTCTTTTTCTTTCTTTCTTTTTCACTTCTTTTTCAAATAAGTGTTTGCTAAGGGACTAGCAAAGTTAAGTATAGGGGGGTGATGAATACTCATTCATCCCTCTTTATTCTTATATTTTAGCTACAAAAACCTTTGCAAATACATGTAGATATGTGTAAATAGGAATAATTACCAAAAGCATGCATTGTGTAAAAACCTATAATTAGCATGTTTTTGTGCAAAAAATAAAAGAATAAAGATTAAAAAGAAAAAGAGGGAAATATTTAGAATAAATATTGAGCAACCTAACCCAAGGGAGGGCTCAGCATGGGCCTGACCGCATAAAAGCCAAAGTAGAGGGAGATAGGGGCTCATGTGTATGTAAATAAATAAAAATATTTTTTCCTCACAAAAATAGCCCAAATATGCTTGTAAATACTTGTACATAGTTATAAATATAAAAACAAAAGAAAAAGGGTAAAAATCAAAAAGAACAAAAACACCACTTTCATCATGTACATGAACCACTCTTATATATTTATTTAACCTTGTAAATAAATAAAATTAATTTCCAAAATTTTTGTAAATATTCTATGTTATATAATGTAAATAAATTAAATAAAAACAATTAAAACAAAAACAAAATAAAAATAACAAAATCAAAAATACAAAAACATATCGTAAATATACCATGTATATAAATGTATATATGTATTTATTTTACCTATGTATATAAATAATAAAAATAAAATAAAAATATCTTTTTCTTCCTTATTTTATAATGAAAATAAATAAAATATAAAATGGGAATAAAATTGTATAAAAATAACAAATTAAAAATCAAAATTAAAAACCCTATATAGTGTACATATACCTATGTATTACATATTATGTATATACCTTATTTTTATTTCGAAAAAATTATTAAAAATCACTAAAAAATAGAAAAAAATAAAATGAAAATATTTCATGTTTTAACTTTTTGCAAATTCAACCATTTGCTACCCTAATTTTCACCCCTAAGATCCGACCACATGGCCAATTCCTGTTGGCTCCTGGGGATGTTGACTGCCCAGTCAACTACCCCCCCCCAGGACCACTTTGCACGGTTCTTAGCGGGTAAGCCCGCTTCTCGGATTTTTAGCACTTAAACCCGAATCACATTCACTCAAACCCCGGGTCCGTTTTGATCTTGACATACCCGAGACCCTCGCCGGAGCTTCATCCTCGGGATCCGCGCGCTTCCAAGCTTGCCCGAACCTCTCTTAGCCGGACCCCTAGGCCATATATAGCCGTTGCTCCGCCTCCTCATTCCCCCATCTTTGGCCATTCATATCCACCTCATGTGAGCTCCAGCATACTCGCAAGAGTGACAGCTTGCGTCCGGCGCCGTCGAAGCGAGGAGTGGAGGCGTATCCACTGATCCGGCGAGCACAGCCGCCGTTGCTCCGCCACCAGCGTGAGCACCGAGCCTCGGAGGGAGACGCTCCTCGAGGCAACGACCAGGAGCTTCCCCAGCTCCTCCCCAGTCTCTTCTTCCACCCAGGTAACCTTGTAGGTCTTTATTCTTCTCTGATTTCCATTTACGCCCAATTCATACCGCCGCCGTCTCTAGCTGATTCCGACCATCCCATCACTCCGTTCGATCATCGGAATCGACCATCGCCTCTGCCTCCCTGCGACGCACCTTCTTCACCCCTCCATCCAACCCAGCTCGCATAGGAGCTGGGAGCCGAGCTCCTCCATCTACCCCCTTCGCCGGAGCTCGCCATTCCGGCCCATCAACCACCGTCACCTCGCCTAACCGGGTCGAGGCAGTTTGCCCTCGACCCGCGAGTCTTCTGGATCGCTTTGCAGGTCAAACGAAGGACATCTGAGGTCCTTCGACATCCAGCCAAGAGGCTCAACTCCGCCGACCTCGCCCGAGTTCCTCGGAGCTCGGCTGGATCATCGGAGCCTACCGGCAGATGCGGGAGCGCACCACGTTTCTTCTCCGACCTTCAGAGTGCTTCCAGGAGGAGTCTAGCGCATGCCAGAGGCCGGCGAGTCTCGCCGGCGACCCTGTTCTTCCAGCACCCTCCGTCGCCGTCTGATCGCCTCAGCCTCCAGTGTTGATCCAGACCGTCCATCTCAGGAGGCACCTGCACCGCTAGATCTTTGGAGAGGCGATCCCAGCCGCCCGATGCTCGTGAGTTAAGCCACAGCGAGCCACCACCGTTGATCACGCCACGTGGCTTGACCTCGAGCGTCGGATCATCCCGAGGAGCCCAGCTATAGAGAGGCCGCTGTTCACCACCGTCGGATGCGCCACGTGCCCTCCATCCAGCCGCTCCGAGTAATAAAGGGTAATTTACCCTTAGGCCCTCTTAGTTATTTCATTTCGTTTTTAGTCTTGTAAATATTTAGCGTAGTTGTTTAAGTTTTGGTACATTTGCATAGAGACCCTGGTACTTGCTTTTATTTGCTGAGATGCCCCTGTATGTGATGTGACACGTGCTTCGACACGTGATTTTCTGGGTATTTTACATTTCATGCCCTTGTAGTTCTGGTTGTTATTAGTTGAATGAAAGTTTTTACTTATTTGTACCCCTGTGCGTGGTTTATTTGAGCATGTGCGTTTATTTTTTGGTATTTTGCAGATAAGCCCCTGGACTTTTGGTACCTGTTACCAATAAGCCCTCGGAACTTATTTTTCTTACATTTGGGTCCCTGAGTGCCCCAGACACGCGCATCGCACGTGTTTTGCTGGGTTAATTGCACCAGACCCCCCAGACTCTTGGGTATTTGCACTTTGGTCCCTGTGCACAGTGCCCCCTCTTTATTTTTGAATAAAATAGCAAATCACCTCCAAATTTAATGAAAATTGGAAACATGGCTCCTGTCATGATGTAAAATTTTCTTCAAATTTTGGAGACATTTTCGTCACTGTTTGATATTTTTAGAAAATCAAAAACATCTATTTTTGCTACTGTCTAACTTCAAAATCACAAAAAAATATTAAATAGTGTCCAAAAATTACAAAAAAATTGTCTACTGTCTATTTTGTTGTGTTTGATTTTCTAGCCAATTTTGGCTACTTTTCATTATCTAAAACACCTAAAAATTGAAAAACACCTAAAATCTTATAAAAATTCCAGTAAATCAATTAAAAATCCAAAAACAATAAAATAGGGGCCTAAATTTTCCTTATTTTCTTATCTTCACAGGAAAATTACCTCCCAGCTAATTTAGGGCTTTTAGATATTTTCTAGGCCCTCTTAGCTCGGCTGGACAGTACCTTTGATTTCAGCTACTGTTTGATTTTTATAAAATTAAATAAACATCAGAAAATTCTCAAAAATTCACCAAAAATACTAAAAAATATAAAACACATAAAAATATTTTTGTTTGAATTTTTGGTTGATTTTTAGTGCTTTAAATAAATTGTTGAAGTGTGTGTTTCTTTGTCTTTCTTATTTTCTTAATTAGCTAAAAATCCAAAAAATATAAAAAATTCAAAAATTACCAAAAATATTTTCTCCTTTTATTTTATCTCTTTTTTGACTACTTCGTAGGCCGAGAGGCCAACCCGTGCTCCTTGAGTTCGACCCTGGTCGCTATACCAGGTTAATCCAATAGCGAGACCACTTTCGTGTTTTGATTGATTTTATCTATTATTAGTGGTCTGATTTTTCTTGATTGACTTAGCTGAGTGACCGAGGTCACAACGACCATCTAGATACCTTTGCCTTAGTCGCTCGACTCCGTCATCATTCAACCGATTGCTTTCATTCTTTGCATCTTTTATTTTAAAATCAATAAAAACATGCAAAATTGAAAAATACATAAAAACCACTCTCTAGTAAAAATCTAACTCCGAGCTATTAAAAAATTAATTCCACATTCTCACATTACCTCCCTGAGTTCGAGCTTAGAACTTGTTCAAGTAAAATAAACAAATTACCGCATTAGATTAATAGAACATCGATTTTTGTATGGTTTCGACTTATCGTTGGATTTCTGTGCTACATTCAAAATGACAAATTAATCAATGGAATCCAGATGTCCATCATCCACCAATCAACTAAACACTATTGAATTTCATGTATAGTTGGTCGTTCGACATCCAATGCCACTATCACACTGATGAAGTCACATTTCATCATCTTTATTCTATCATTTTGGCATCAAAAACCCTAGCAAATGCGTGTAAATAACATTAAATCCATCATCTTATCATTCATGCATATGCATGTAAATAGTGTATAAAATACTGTAATTAAAGCCAAAATTATAGAATAAATAAAAGAAAAGAAAAAGAATAAAACATTGTAAATATTTATGACTCAAAATCCCGAGACCTAGGCATCTTGATGAATAGGTCGATAAGAAATAAAGTAGGGGGAGATAAGGGTCGAAATACAATAAAAATACCTTTCTTTTTAATCCATTCTTTATTCATTTTGGGACCTATTTTTGGTTCCACTTTTTATACTTCAAATAAAGAAACTTTGAACATGAAAGTTGTAGATAATTAAACAAAGAAAAATACAAAACTGATTTTAGTGAAAAATAATGTACAAATAAAAAGTTATGATCTGAATAAGATTCCAAAACTCCAACTTCCCAGACCCGTATCTTGCAAATAAAAACTCGAAATGTACCAAACTCACCTTTAATTGTATATAGCTTAAAATAATCTACTTAATGGAGGTGGTTTCGTATTTTTCGGAGTTACAGTTTGAAAGTTGAGTTTTGGACCCTTGTAGTATACATGTACAGATTAAAATATTCAATTTATTATTTATTCATCGTTTTCTATATGGCCGGAGTCGTGCGAGCTTCTCCAGCTCCGCCAGCAGCTCCAGCGAACCTCGGCCACCGCCGAGGTGTTTTGGACCTCCCCGCGCATAGAGGAAGCCCCCAGGAAGGAGCAGACCCATTTTTGAAGCTCGGAAGTCGCCGGAGCAAGGAGATCTAGGCCAGGGAAGTTCGCCTCACCGTCGTTCTTCCCCATTCTTCCTCAGCGCTTCATTACCGTTGGATTGGGCCGCCATTCCAGATCGCTCGTGGACCGTCGGATCGTCATCACTCCTCCACCGTTAGATCTCGATCTGAGATCTAATCTCAGACGTTGAAGCGAAGCACCATCGGCCGTCAGATCATCGCTACGTGTCAAGTGAAGAAGCCACAGCCGTTGGATAGCGTGCTTAGGGTATTTTGTAACTTTTACCCACGCATTTTTGTATTTTATTTTAGTCCAGAAACTTCCATTGGTAGCTTAAAATATTTTGTAATATTTATAAGTAGGTTCTTGAACTCTCAGTATTTGCAAGTAGGTCCTGGCCACGTCACCTCACGTGACCAGTACATGTGAGGTGAGGGCATTTTGCATAGGACCACTTCAGGCTTTTAGTATTTCATTGTAGTCTAGGGAATTTTGAATTAAGTGTAAAAGTTTTGAAAACATTGCAACTTAGCCCTCGAGGTTCTGAAAATTACAGTTGGGTCCTTCCCAAGCACGTGCAAGTCACGTGTGTTGGTGGGCATTTTGCACCTGTACCCTTGCGGGTTTGGATATTTGTAATCAGTCCTGGAAAGTGTTTATTTAGTATTATATTTTGTGGAAAAATTGCAAAGCATCCCCTGGATGTTTATCTTTTTGCATTTATACCCCTGCCAGGCTTATTATTTTTGTATGCTTGTCTTATTTAATTAGAGCATCATATCAACTTGAAAAAATTTCCACAAAAATCATGTTAAGCTCCTGTTAACTTGCTGATTCACGCCATGTTTTTGCATTACATTTTTGTTGCATTTTAACATTTATTAAAAATAAAAACATGCATTTTTCTTACTGTTTGCATTAGAAAACCTATAAAAATTATAAAAACGTTTTGAAAAATTCTAAAAAAATTACCTTTTGTGTATTTTAGCCTATTTTGGCGTCAGTCTAAAAATCATTAAAAATTTCAAAAGAAAAACCTTAAAAATTAGAAAACCCTAAAAACTTCATAAAAATCTAAAAAATTCTAGAAAAATCACAAAAATATAAACTCAGTTGTTGTGTCTTTCTTATTTTATTCTCTTTATTTTAAAATTAATTTGGGAAAATTTTGATATTGTTTGATATTTTTCCTTCCCATTTTGATTTCAGTCAGCCTTCCTAGTCCATTGTTTTCTTGTATTTCAACTTTTGAAAATACCAAAAAGAATTTGAAAAATCCCCAAAAATCACAAAAACAACAAAAAAATTATAAAAAGATCAAAAATATTTTATTCCCTTATTTTTGAGCATTTTTACCTATTTTTATAAATATCTTATCACCTCCTTTCCCTACATTGTATATCTATTCCTATATTGAAAAAGAAAATAAAAAATATAAAATATAAAAAGAAAATACAGAATCAGTAAAAAGAAAACCCAAAACATAAATTTAAAAATTGAAAATAAAATTAAAAAATATAAAAATTAAAAACCCACAAAAACATTTGCATTGCATAGTGTAGACAATACATCACATTCACACACACACACACACACACACACACACACACACACACACACACACACTTGCTTGATCTATCCCTGCCTTGCTCCCTGTGTTCGAACTCTCTGCATACTTGCTTCTATACATCTTTTATGTAGAGTTAAACATAAATTTTAACTTCACATCTATTTTCGCTGTTTGAATTATTTGATTGTGGGTTAATTGTTGATTAAATTCGGATTTCTTAGCGGTCACCGCAACGACCTTTGTGTTCCCGCCTTGTGTGGAATACACGACCATTAGAAATTTCGTGTTTATCACACACATGTAATGTTGTGATCATCTTCACTTTCATTTTGGATTGAGAGGAATTTACTTCTACTGTTCATGTTTTGTTATTTCGTTGGATATTGCCTAATCCATGATTATTAGTCTATTCCAGTGCTCTCCTCGTAGATATGGATGGTAAGAGCGCCCTTACACATGTGGATATCTTGGGGAGCACCCGTGATGGATAAAGATTCCCTGTCATCCGTTATTAGTGTTTATTCATTTGTTCTTCATTCTACTATACTCGTGAAATCACTCTTAGGGCATGTTTGGTTAGTGGGATGAGGTGGGTTGGGGTAACGTCGTGTGAATAGAAGCTGTTTGGGTGGTTATGAGGTTTGGAGAGGATTGGAATAAGGAATGTAATGTTATGTCACATTGCTCATGAATGTAGGGGGGGGGGGGGATAAACATGGTTACATTGGGGTAAACCGGTAACCGGACAGAACCTCAAAGTTTTGATGGTTTTCTCTACATGCTTGTGGTTGGATGTCTACGATGTTCCGCATTCATTGAGCACATCTTAGTCATTCACTGCTGGCCAATAGAAGTCATGTAATCAAGCCTTATCTCTAGTTAAAATGGATGTTTTGATTCTTTCAACATCAAAAAAATATAAGTAGCGCACCAATATGTAACACCTTGCTAATACAAACAAAGAGTATATGGTACATCACTTATGATTAACACTCTAGTTGCATTTCAATGCACTCCCAACCTATTGCCCTCTATATGATCATCATCCCCAACATACCTTAGAAAGCCACTATCTCTCGAGGCTCGGACCATCACTCTCGTTGATCACTGGAGCCCTGGTCATCCACCACCTCAAAGCTTGAACTACACCTTAACCCTATCATCCATCATCGTGGTTAGTCCCACCACTTTAGCGCAAGGGCATCCTTGCCACCTCCATCGCATGACCCTAACAACACCGCCTCTACAAGAAGGCAATTGTTTGTCTCCATCATTGCCTCTCTACTCCCCACCTCCACTCTCCTCGTTCATCTCTATGCTAGAAGACCCTACCTCCACCCTTTCCTTCCAACCACCAAGAGGATGCCATTTTCTCCTACCCACGACGATCCATATCATCCAAATGTATCTCCAATTCTTAGTTCATCTTCTGACGAATCTTCTCATGTATCCTCCACCACAGATGTCATGTCCTGAACCTCGAAACATAGAAAAAATGTAGAAGCATCCCAATATAACGAACAAAATTTTTTCCAGAAGCGGGACAAAAAATCAATTATTCACTATTCATAACATTCAGAGTGCCGTACAATTTAGAAAAGATAAAGAAAAATTAACCAATAAATAGGACTCGTCAGGTTTGAACTAACGAAATAAAATAGAAAGGTTCTGTCAATAAGCTCCATACATCGACTTAAGAAACTAGAATAACTCAGATACTCTTCAACATGCCGACCTTTCTCACTTTAATCCAACTAAGCTGCAACGTTGTTGTCAATATTAGTCAAACGGACGTTAATCAAATAAATATGATTAAGTATGCACCATTAGATTATGAAGCAAGCCATGATTATACACAACCCATAAGCTAGAAAATTTATTGTATTCATCAATTATGTTCTATGATCATAAGATATCAATGAACTATAGTATTGATACTCAAAGAATTACAAATCTCAAAGAGACAGTAATAATACAATAAGCATCTGTTGTTGTGATCACAAGCTTCGAGACCATTGACCACAACAATAAATATCAATATCAATAAATAAATCAATTCCCTTTACCGGCACAAGACAACTCGAGTTTAGATAGGAGCCACCTCATCCCCACAAATCAAAATTTAAAACCATGAAATATTTTAACACGAGATCTCTTATCTTCACTCCAATACGATTGATATCAGTATTGAGTCAACCACCGTAGCAGAAATTATTTAGGAGTAGTACAAAGTTACAAGTCTAAAATAATCAATTAGCAGAATTAATTGTTCGCATGGCACCTGACCAGGTAAATGTCTCTAATGGACCAACAATGAACAATGTCTACTCTTATACAATGTTTGTAGGAAAGCAATAACTATGTTTTCAATAAAATATTAAAATGAGAGAAAAAAGAATGCCAATCTAGTTTGATGAAAATTGGATGTGTATCTAATCAATTAAGAAATTGTTTGTATAGTACAACAAGCACAAGAAAACTAATTCCATACTAAATATGAAGTAACACCATGAATACGTGTAATGTTTACCTAGAATTTACTACATCTATAAAATCTACAAAAACACCCAAGTTATAATTATACCAACGAAATTAAGATGCAACAGAGTAATAAAGAAACCGATCCATGAGACAACATAACATTTTAATGGTTAATATATTCCAACATGGTATATAAATAACAATGGTATATCAGGTAATCAATGTACATACTTCAAGAAACCAATATAAGTAGATATGTATGCTCTCCGTCCACAGAAATCAAGTGACACCTAAACTAAAGAGACGTGTCTTACCATCACGCACAAGCGATTATGTATCCGTATTCCGAACCGTCATAGACTTTTTTTTGTTAAATAAATTTGTATATATCGATCACCTTTATTTTATCATCATCATTATGATGATTTATAAGTAAGTTGACAGAGTCTATCTAAGGATGGACGTGTTCCTTTTTTTCCATTTCGTTTTAACTGCTCTCCCTTTCCACAGTGTACTCCCATATTTATCCCTTCCCACTCTTGTCGCCCCCTGCTTCTCCTCCCTAACCCCGACTTCCCAACCCCCGCATGATCGCAACCACTGTGCCGCCGCGTAGACCGGCGGCGTTCTTCTCCTCCAGAGGACCACGACACCGCGGAGAAGGGCATGCCGGGCTCAGCATATGCGCCACCTCGAGGTCGAGCAGCAGAGGCGCCACCAACGAGACGGTGGAGTCCATATCGAGCCCGTCGAACCCTTTCGTGAAGCACTGCGTGAAACTCCGAACCAGCTCCTCCTACCGTCACTCCCGCGCCTCCGCCCTTGTCGTCGGCCTCACCCCCATCTCGTAAGTCTCCTTTTTACCTCACCATTTCGGTCCAGCAATCCACCACCGACTCGTTTGCTCGTGCCTCGATTCGCAATCGTGTTGTTTGAAAGTTAAGAGTTTCAGGATTTTCCTGAGGCTCGATCGCAAATGGTTGGAGTGGTTGCTGCTCAGTTCCAATAATTTGGCCGCAATGCAAACTAAATAGTCGAAACACTAGAACAAACACGCAAAGTGGTGCCTTAAACTACCAAACCATGGCCAAAACTTTCAAACAAATGGATTGTATGTTTATGTCACACCCACTCTTGTCATTAGCGGCCAAGAATCGTTGATTTCTTCTATCCACTAAGATGTAATATGACAAGCCTTTCATGCTTGGTCTAACATATCTCCTCGATGTAATTTATTCAACCACAGAAAGTGAACTCCTTTGTAGTTCTCTTGGTAGGTCTGTTCTCTTGAGAATATGAGTCCCCTAGATTATCCCAGATCTTACAAGCAATTTTGTAGCGAATCACTTCATTTGGAATACGAAGAATGATGCCATTAAGAGCCATGCACAAACCGTGTTGTTGCATTCATCTCAGGTATTTTGCTGCTGGTCATGTCTTTACATAGAGAGGAAGCACTTGGACAACCCCCCTCTCTCTAGCGCGCCATGCTTTGGGTGTGAAAGAAAGAACGTTCAACAATTATTAATATATTAGAACTTCGGGAGGTCAACTAAGAAGGCATAAAGAGCACTTGTCCTTGCTTAGGTCAATAACCGAGCCAGGAGAATGATTGCGTGAGCATACTTATTGATTTTCATTCACATCATGCCATTTATTCTATGAGTAACATCTCCATCAATTTTCCCATCTTGTTGCAAAATAGATCCCAAGTATATACTTGGGGTCTATTTTGCAACAAGATGGGAAAATTGATGGAGATGTTACTCATAGAATAAATGCAGGTTGGCAAAAGTGGAGAGGAGCCCTCTACTATTCTCTGTGATAAGAAAATATTTGAAAGTTAAAGAAAAATATTATAAAACAACTGTGAGACCTGCTATGCTATATGGATCATAATGTCAGTCCGTGAACCATAGACATGTGCAGAGAATGATAGTAGCAGGAATGAAAATGCTAAGGTGGATGTGTGGTCATACACGAAAAGATCGGATTCAAAATGATGCAATCAGAAGGAAAGTTGGTGTAGCTCGAATAGAGGATAAGATGAGAGAAATCCGCTTAAGATGGTTTAACCATTTGCAAAGGCGGTCGGTTGATGCACCGGTTAGAAGATGCAAGATTTAGGATGTAAAGTTGGTTAAGAGAGGACGAGGAAGGCCCAATAAGTGTTGGAATGTGACTATCCGGAGGGATCTTAGTTATTTGAATTAAGCTTGAGAATGATCCAAAATGGATCTGAATGGAGGCAGAAAATCGATGTAGCCGACCCTACTTAACTGTTGTTGTAGCTGTAGCTCCAAGAGAAGATGCAATTTCCTCTATTATCTAACTAATATTAACAAGATTCGTGACCATCTTAAATAGTTGCTCTTGTCCAAATTAATAATCTAATTATAGGAGTTCCTCATGCTACTGAGATTTGTTGTAAACGATGTTTTAGATGCGCATCTATATATCTTCTCTTTACTACAAACATAAATAAATACAGATCACAACTTGCCCAAGTTACAACAACAACAACAAAGCCTTTTCCCACAATTAAGTAGGGTCGGCTACATGGATTCTTTGCCTCCATTCAGATCTATCTTGGGTCAATCTCGGACTTATATCCAAAAAACTAAGATCCCTTCGTATAGTCTCTTTCCAACACTTCTTGGGCCGTCTCGTCCTCTCTTAGCCGTCCCACAACTTGCCCAAGTTAAGAAAAAAAAATTGTTGCAATCGAGAATATAAGTGTTAAGAATTGTCAATTGGGTGGAATATTTATAGGTACATAGAATTGTTATATCAATTAAGAAACATAATGAAAGATTAATCCCTTTGTCGCTCTCCTCCCATGGTTTCATCGTGCTCCTTAAGGAACATGGTTCCATCTAAAATTAAAGTTTTCATATTGTTCTTGTTTTTGCTTATTTTATTTATTATTTTCATATTAAAATCAGAGTAAATCAATTTTTGGATCCTTTCGAGATTCATTTTATTTCTATTATCTTTAATTGAGTTAATTATTGTTCGACTTTTGGATCCTCTCGAGATTCATTTTATTTTGATTATCTTTAATCGAGTTAATTATTGTTCACGATTTCTTAAAAATGGCAAAGCCTTCACTCCCTATAAGTAGGGTCGGTTACATGGATTCTTACTCAAATCCATGTTGGAAGATTCGACTATTTTTTATGCTGGTTGTCGACTATCTAACACAACCCCCACAAGGGGGGATTTGAACCCTAGTCTTTTGGGTGGTAGGCACGCCAAACTACAACCAAACCATGTCTTGCGGTTTCTGTAAAAAAAGTGATTATGTATAACAATTGGAATCTGTCTTCATATGGTCTCAAGAGATGTTGTTGCGGAGATTGCCAACCAACAAGGCTCCCTAGGCTTCATTCCCATCATGGATTCTCTCTTGGCTCCAATTCGATTCAAGATTAGCGACAAAGGCGATGGCTCCATAAGAATATTTACCGTGTTAGATCATTTGTGAATATGGATCAAGGATGGAGATCTATTGACTGCATACAAGTACTATAAATCCAAGTTGGCGATGAGAAAAATGTAATGTCAGTGACACATGGACATGATGGTGCCACGTAGATCATGATGGTGCCACGCAGATCAATGCCTTAATGATGCTCGAGAAATGAGTGATGGTGCAAGACATCAAGGAAGAGATGAGGAGAGAGCATGATGCCGATGATGTCAACAATGACGGTACCCGCGTTGGTATAGACCAAGCTGATCAACGACAATGGCATATTCCTCCATTGAAACCCTAACTTGAGTCGTGTAAATGGAGAAATGGCGATTCCCTCGTGGGATTTCTCCGTAGCCCCTTTTTTGACGAAATCACAAGGACCACTGGCCACAATATCTTATTTATGTTTATTTCATGGCCAATAGGCCAAAGTTGTTGTACCAAAGGCAAGGAAAGAGAGATGTGTGACCAATGTTCAGGAAAGCGATGTGCGTATGCGTTCAGACATGTCACTGAATAACGCTTAAGCGGTATGCAGGGGCATATGCGGGGTATAAACGGTTCTACGTGGTTTCCTAATTTTTTATTTATAGATAAATAAATATATATAAAAGTGACTACAACAGAACTAAATTTATGCATAGTTGTGGTCCAACAGAAGATCGAAGAAAAATAACTTTCATATAGAAATCAATACTTCAATAGAAAAATTAGCACACATGATAATTAACAACAATCACCAAAATATGTAAGTATCTGAAAGAAAACTGAAATTCAAAACAAATAACATTAGCAAAAGTACTAATTAAGATAACATAAGAAAAATGAAATGTTTAACCGTCAATATTCTACAAAGTACAAAGCAATTCTAATATAGTCATCGTCAAATTCCACTGCGATATTGTTCAAACTGGAGGAGGCGGAGGCGCAAGGAGGGGGCAGGGGCGCTGGGAAGGGGCGGAGGCGCTGGAAAGGGGCGGAGGCGCTGGGAGGAGGCGAGGGAGCAAGGAGGAGCCGGAGGCGCTGGGAGGGGGCGAAGGTGTTGGGAGGAGGCGGAGGAGCAAGGCAGAGGCGAGGAGCAAGGCGGAGGCGGAGGAGCTGACGGAGGCAGAGGCACTAGGAGGGGGCGGAGGCGTTGGGAGGGGGCAACCGAACTGGGAGGTTGTAATGGATTGGAAACCTAGCTGATAATGGGTAATCGAAAATGGGATGGTTTAATCAGGTAATTGGGTTATGGATCCTGATGGGAGAAAAAGAAAACTTAAATTATGAGTACGTGTGGGCTCTCTTATATAGGAGAGTAGCCCTGGGTTAATTACATGATAAGTATCCTGAGAAAAAGAAATTACATAAAGATAATATAATGCACTATTTAACTTAACACTCCCCCTCAAACTGGAGCATACATATCAATCATGCTCAGCTTGGACCAACACTTCTGAAACGGACTTCGGGCTAGAGCCTTGGTGAAGATATCTGCTGTCTGGTCTCCTGTAGACACATGAGATGCAGATATGAGTCCCTTCTGTATCATATCTCGAGTGTAATGACAGTCCACTTCAATATGCTTTGTCCGTTCATGGAATGCAGGATTGTTTGCAATGAACAAGGCTGCTTGGTTATCACATAGAATTTGCATGGGAAGAGGAACATCTATGAAAAGATTCGTTAACACAGATCTAACCCACATCATCTCAACACTTCCTTGAGCCATGGCTCTGTATTCAGACTCTGCACTTGATCTGGCGACTACAATCTGCTTCTTGCTTTTCCATGAGACAAGTGAGTGTCCAACAAAAACTGCAAACCCTGAAGTGGATTTCCTGTCCGTGGGGCATCCTGCATAGTCAGCGTCAGCACACGCTGTTACCTTCAAGGGTGTATCCCTCCTGAATAGTAGTCCTGAACCAGGTGAGTTCTTCAGGTATCTCAAGATCATGTATATAGCATCCATATGTGCCTTCCTAGGCCGCTCCATGAATTGGCTGACCTTGCTTACTGCAAACATAATATCTAGCCTGGTGATAGTAACATGTAGAAGTTTCCTAACAAGTTCTCTGTACCTCCTGCTATCAACTTCATTTATATCGTCGTCATACATCTTCACACTTGGATCCATAGGAGTCAAGGCTGGCTTGCATCCTGTCATGCCTTTCTCAGAGAGGAGATCCATGACAAACTTCCTCTGGGTCATTACTAGACCACGATGATTCCTGGCAAATTCTAACCCCAGAAGTATCGGAGAGTGCCAATGTCCTTGGTCACAAACTCTTTACCTAGGAACCTCTTGGCTATCTGAATGCCTTGAGCATCATCTCCTGTCACAATAATGTCATCTACATATACAAGAATGGCAACTGTACCTTTCCGTGTCTTCTGCACAAATAGAGAGTGGTCCGCTGTGGACCTCTTAAACCCATGTAGCTCGCAGACAACTTCTGGTACCAAGCTTTAGGACTCTGCTTTAGGCCATAGATGGCCTTATGCAGTCTGCATATCTTTTGGGACTCCCCCTCAGTAGTAAACCCCGATGGCTGCTGCGTATACACTTCCGCCTGGAGGTCGCCGTATAGAAATGCATTCTTCACATCAAGCTGAAATAATGGCCAATCGCGGGAAACAGCTACTGCAAGTAAAATTCGAAGTGTCGAGTGTCGTGCCACTGGAGAGAATGTATCTTGATAATCCACTCCATGTGTCTGGGTAAAACCTCGTGCCACCAATCTCGCCTTGTATCGATCTACAGTCCCATCTGCATTGTGCTTTATTGGGAATATCCACTTGTAGCTGACAATCGAAGCACCACTAGGAGGCGGAACAATAGTCCATGTTCCACGGGAGGATAGAGCCGCCATCTCCTCTTCCATGGCCTGACGCCACCTGCTGTCCTGTAAAGTCTCCATATATGTTCGAGGTATAGTAACCACAGAAAGACCAACAACAAACTTTTGGTACTCATCTGAAAGTTGATCCAGAGAAACATGTGCAGCAAGTGGGTATTTTGCACATTGACGTCATGGCTTCCTTAGCGCAATAGGACCATCCAAATCATGTTCCTCAGTGTCCCCTATAGAGATGCTATCCTGTAAAATTCCAGTGCCATCAGTAGTTACAATGTTATCATGACATACCTTAGGCGTGCTGGATGATGTGAACGGTCGTTGAGCAAGAGAGCTAGTAGAAGTCCTGCGAGTGTAAACAAATGGTAAGAATTTTGGCTCAGGTGGTGGTGGTGGTGGAGGTGGTGGTGTTGAAGGTATATGTTGCTCAGGTTCAGCTAGTGTCAGAGATGGAGGTGGAGGAACAACAAATTCGTCCTCATTGGTATTGGATAACCTGCTACCTGTAGGAGAAAAGTACATGATAGACTCAAAGAATGTTACATCTGCACTCACATAATATCTTCTACTCACCGGATCATAACATCTATACCCCTTTTGAGTACGAGAGTACCCAACAAAAACACATTTGATAGCTCGTGGAGATAGCTTATCACGGCCAGGAGTACAATTATGCACAAATGCTACAGATCCAAAGACACGAGGTGTGAGGGAGAAAAGGTCCTTCTCGGGAAACGCAATCAAGAAAGGTACCTTTTCTCCAAGAACAGTAGACGGCATACGATTTATCAGGTAGCAAGCTGTGAGTACAACATCCCCCCAAAAAGAATGCAGGGCACGACTATGAATCAATAATGTCCGAGTGACATCAAGAAAGTGGCGATGTTTGCGTTCTGCCACACCATTTTGTTGTGAAGTGTAATTGCAGGAAGTCTGATGAACAATGCCCTGTGAACTGAGAAAATCGGACAGATGTAAAGTTGAAAACTCCAAAGCATTATCTGTGCGAATTATTTTGACATTGGTAGAAAAGATGTTATTAACTTCCATAATAAATTTCCTAATAATAGTTCCAGCTTCAGACTTATCTTTTAACAAGAATACCCAAGATAATCTGGAGAAGTCATCAACAACAACCATATAATAACGATGTCCCTGAAGACCAGGGACACGACTCGGACCCCAAATATCAAAATGAAATAATTCAAACGACCGACTACTATGACAACTCGAACTGACTGGAAATGACGACTGATGGTGTTTCCCAAGTTGACAGGCTTCACAATCCAACGTGGTACGAGTAGATATCTGCGGCAAAACATGACACATCTTCTGCAGAGATAGGTGGCTAAAGCGAAAATGCCAAAGGAATGGAGAAACGGATCTAGAAGGGATAGCAGGCTAGCAGCAGCTCCAGCACATGATGGTACAACAAGCTTATACAACCCTCTCTGCTCACGGCCACTTCCAATCATCCTGCCAGTCAGTATGTCTTGAAAAACAAAAGTAGAAGGGTCAAAGATGGCACGGCAATGTAAATCCTTTGTAAGCTGACTAATTGACAACAAATTCATCTGAAAGTCAGGTGCATATAACACATTCTGAAGGCGTAAAGAAGGCGTCAGAATGATCTCCCCCTGACCAACTATAGGCAATTTGACCCCATTGGCAATGACAACCGTCCGGCCTGGTCGCTACTTCCCAGCGCCGTGGGGGTCGAGGCGTCCCTGCTGAATCATTGCAAGTTCCTTTGGAGTCTCAAGTTGCCGGAACGGGTTGGCATTTTTCTTTGGCTTCTTAGGCGTGGTCGGCTGCTTACAGGCGACCGTTGTGCTATGATGTTTCCTAATGTCTCGCAATTATGCGGGCTCTGCGGTTTGGAGGTGGAATCCAGCGGGCACCTCTTCTTCCATTGTGACCATGTTCGTGCCATCTGGGACGATATGGGGTGGCTGAATATCTCCAGTTTTGATGCTTTATGCGACAGTTTGATAAACGCCAGGAATCGTTCAAGGGCGGACCTGTTGATCCCGATTGCGTGTCTTTGGAGCATTTGGTTGGGAAGAAACGAAGCACTTTTTGCTCGGCAGCGGTTCTACAAGGAAAACATTTGTATCTCGGCGTCTCGCTTTTGTCAAGATTGGTCTTCTGAGTAGCGTTGATTCGGGTGTTTGGGGGGTATCTCTTTCTTGGATACCTATTACCACTTGTTGTCTCTTTCCTTCATACATCTTGTAAGTACTCCCTTCTTTACTTTTAATAAATTGGGGCGAACACCGCTGAGTGCTTCCCCCTCTTTTGAGCGTCAAAAAAAAACCGTCCGGCCTGGTGCAAGTGCCCTGTAGTTGGTGAACTGCTCTCTGCTGCCGCACATATGATGGGAGGCTCCGGAATCCATAATCCAGTCTGTCAAATCCAGGCAGGTAGTACTGGTAAGTGCATAAAAAGTACCTGAGGAGGTGGAATATGCTCTGGCCGATGCTGCAGCATCCGAAGATCCTGGAGACTGGGAAGACGGTGTAGTAATCATCTCACGAAGGCGGGAGACTATATCATCAAATCGAGCATCTGGAAGAGTCGCAACAGTAGCTTCAGTCTGCTCAGCTACACGTGCCGAGGCTGGATATCCATGCTTGTGAAAGCATGTCTCCTCAGAATGGCCTGGACGGTGACAATGAGTACAGGGGCCACGGTGTCTGCCTCCCCCTTGACCACGAGGTCCACGACCTCGAAAATGTGACACTCCTCCTCTGCCCCGTGTGACAGCCATGGCGGGAGGGGTAGGGTGAGCTGTAGACGCCGATGCAGTAGTGATCATGCTCAATCCCTTAAACACCTCTTCCATTGGTGGAATAGTTTCGCCTGTCAGAAGTTGAGTACGAGTTGCATCATACTCCGAATCAAGAGAGGACAGAAATACACCGGTCATGGTGGCATTGCGGTATGCCTATTGTTGTTCCGTACTACTAGTGATCGACATGAAGCTATGCAATCTCTCAAACATGCCACGTAGATGAGAGAAATGTGTATGACGTGATTTTCCATTCTGCTTAGTAGAGAAGATATCAAATTGCAACTGAAGAATCTTACTTTTATTTTTGGATTGCCCATATGTTGTTGCTAGTATATCCCACATATCCTTAGCTGTGGGCTGATTCACAATATCATTTGCAATCTCCGCAGTCAGCGTCCCAGATAGCCATATACGGGCATACGCGTCATCTTGTTTCCATGTTGCATTCACTCCAGTCTTGTCTTCGGGCTCGGATTCTGTCAGAATGTGCTCCTGGTTGTGGTACTGCATCAGGGCACGAAACTGCATAGACCAAAGTTCATAATTGGTCCCATCCATCTTGACAATCGAGGCTGGGCCTTTGAAGGCACTCGAAGATGTAAACACGTCACTCTTGTTTTCTGACATGATTGATGAAGAGCCGAAGACCAACCGAGATAACTGAGAAAGGCGGTCTACAAAATCATACGAGGGTTAGGTTGTATGTGTAGACTCATACAACCGTTCCTCCTTGTTGGAGCGCCGACTTAGGTATTCAAGGTGTAAGTTTTGCGTTAGCGAAGTCCCCCTGGAGCGTCAAACAGGCAGCTTGATGTCGCTGCGGTGTCGTTAGCAGGCCACGGAAGCCGCAGGGGGGAGCCGCAGAACCCGGAGAAGGCTGCTGTTGGCACCACGGGACCCGGAGAGGTCCGCAGGAGCGCGCCGCGGGAGCCGCGCAAGTCGCAGGAGGCGGCTTGGGATCCGCACCAGCCGCAGGAGGCGGCAAGGAGCGGCGGCGGAGGGCCTTAGCGTACTGCGGAGGAGCGCGAACCCGGAGAGGGCCGCTGGGACGCATCGCGCGAGTCGCTGGAGGCGGCCTGGGAGCGGCGGGGTGCCTGCGCGAGAGGCCCTTGGACCGTTGGAGGCGTGCGGCGGGGCCGGAGGGGGGGGCGGGTAGAGGGTTAGGGTTAGGGTGGGATACCGAGACCCCGGTCTAGGACCGTTGCTCTGATACCATGATGGGAGAAAAAGAAAACTTAAATTATGAGTACCTGTAGGCTCTTTTATATAGGAGAGTAGCCCTGGGTTAATTACATGATAAGTATCATGAGAAAAAGAAATTGCATAAAGATAACATAATGCACTATTTAACTTAACAGATCTGATACTGGTGAGCCTCTAAGCGGCCACGCGGTCCGCATATGCGGCTGTATAGCCTGCATATGCGGTCCGCGCATGCTCTAGGGGCACTTAGGACCCCGATTCATGAATGCGACACGCCTGAGGGATCGCACACGCATATGCGGCCACATATGCGGCCGCTCCAAGCGCTTTCGTGAACACTATGCGAGACTGAAAAGGGGAAAAGAGAGAGAAAGACGCCACAATTTTGAAAAAAAGAGAATACTATGTGCTAATAACAAATGAATGGACACGACAAAAAGAAAGCCGTATTTCCATAAGCTTTTCATTGGGGAAGGAAATAAAGAGATCACTTTGGGAGATCTAGCTAGTAGTGAAAGTTAGTTGAATTGTGCAAGCTATAGACGAATACAAAGAAAGTAGAGGAGGTTTTGAAGGTTATGAAATCCAGGAAAAGTGTATGACCTGATGACATTCCTATAGAAGTATGGAGAGTTCTTGGTGAACGTGGTTTGACTTGGCCCACAAATTTATTCAATGTTATTTGACGAAGCAAGAAAATGCCTGAAGAATAGAGGAGCATCCTAGTGCCTCTTTATAAGAATAAAGGAGACATTTAAAATTGTCGAATTATAGAGGTATCATATTGATGAGCCATACTGTGAAAAATTAGGAATGTGTGATCAAAAGAAAGATGAGGCAAGTTTCCAAAAAAAGAAAATCAATCCGGATTCATGCTAGGTTGCTCAACTATTAAAGCTATCCACTTGTTGAGGATAACAATGTAGATTTATAGAGCTAAAAGGAAGAACCTTCATATGGTTTTTATTGATTTGGAGAAGGCTTATGATTCTGTCCTACGAGAGATATTGTGGAGAATTTTGGAGAGGAGACGGATACCTGTCCTATACATTAACCTTATAAAGGATATGAATGATGATGCTTCATCTTGTGTAGGGATGAAGTCTGGGAAGACTGACTATTTTGAAATCATCATATGATTTTGTGTTGATTGATAAGACTAGAGATGGAGTAAATGAGAATCTTGAAGTTTGGAGACATGACTAAAGGATTCCATATAAATAGGACTAAGAACGAATATATGGAGTACACATTTGATGGAATCAAGGTGAAGATTGATGAGGGTAACATGCATAAGAAAGATTTTTTAGATATTTGGGATCTATGTTGCAACATGACGAGAAGATTGATGGACATGTTACTCATAGAATAGTGCAGGTTGGCTAAAGTGGAGAGGAACCTTTATTGTTCTACGTGATAAGGTAGTTCCTTTGAAAATCAAAGTTTAACAAAGAAGCCGTGAGACTTGCTATGTTCTATGGATCCAAATGTTGGCATGCGAACTATAGACATGGGCAGAGAATGATTGTAGTAGAAATAAAAATACTAAGGTGGATGTGTGGTCATACATGTATAGATCGGAATTAGAATGATTCGATCAGAAAGAAAGTTTTTTTGAGACCATCAGAAAGAAAGTTGGGTAGCTCCGATAGAGGATAAGATGAGAGAAAATTGTTTAAGATGATTTGACCATTTGCGAAGGAGGTCGGCTAATACCCTAGTTAGAAGATGCGAGTTTTGGGATGTTGAGCCGGCTAAGAGAGGACGAGGAAGGCCCAAGAAGTGTTAGAATGAGACTCCTCGAAATCGAATGGATCTTAGTTTTTTGGATCTAAGCTTGAGAATGACCCAAGATATATTTGAATGGAGGCAAAGAATCCATGTAGCCGATTCTGCTTAATATGGGAAAAGGTTTTGGTGTTGTTGTGAAATAAGGTCACACTCATGAATTGATTGGTCATTTCTTGTTATATAAATTAGGCTGCACCCATGAATTGATTTGTCATTTCTTGTTATATAAATTAGGCCACACTCATGAACGATCTACGTATGGATTCGTCGTTGTAATCAATACATGTGAATCCCCTTCTTTTTGGGTGTTTTCCTATATATATCACCCTTTTATTTGTAATTGATGGACAAACCTTTTCCTAGTATTAAATGAACAAACACATATTTTATAGGCTGAAGTCGGATGACTTTCTTTCGTATGAGAGAAACCTACAAATATGTTAAAGCAGCAAAGTAATTTAAGAAGAACTAGTCAGTCATTTGCAACTATTATTTTGACCCTTCTGGGATGATGGAGCAGGGAAATAATGAGGTTCCAAACGTCAAACGGCAAAGCTGGAGACAAGTTGGGTCTGCCTTTGATCGATTGCTTGCTGTTACTTGATGGAGAAGAGGTGCCTGTTGGATTATGTGATCATACCTCTCACGTTGTGCATGTAAATACATCTGTGATGAAAAAGCTCACAGGCTTGATAAATGTGGATTCTACAGAGGCGGTGGCAGTGATGAGGTTTCCTGACAGTTTTTGTGATTTGGATTCAGCAAGTGGGTTGAGGATGACTAATTGGTTGGATCGGTTGCCTTCAGCTAACAGGGTGCTAGTGCTTGATGGTGTACAGGTAATCTTTTTTTTGAAGTCCAAAAAAGGGGGAGACACTCATCGGTGTTCACCCCAATATATTAAAGAAAGTGAAAAGAAAGTGTATGAGGTAACTTGCCAATGATATTTTTTAAGATATGCTATTAATTTATTCTTAAAATGACTATTTGTGCCAGAGGACAAGCTGGAAATAATTAGTATGCAATGGAAGTTTGTTACGAGGAGTATTTTACGTAATCTAAAAAGAGAAATTTCTGGCATCTGATTATATTGTATTAAGTTTTTATTCTAAAAATCCCTTGCCTGCCTATCTCATAGATGCAGACATGTACTGTGTTGCATAGCTTAATATATGCAGTCATGAGTCATGACAAGTTATCATGTGATATATTGATAAAAAAATCCTTTTTGTTGTTTGACTCAAGGTTTTCAGTCTATGCAAAATACACGTTGAAATAGGCCCATACTCTAGATATACTTCGTACGTTCAGACTCAAATTTAAGGTTTTTAATACATCAATACAATTGATATACTTCATATGCTGCATGCGCATACAAGTACTCTATGTCGACATGACATTCTGACCAAAGTTTCTAGCAATGACTTGAGCACTTCGTCAAATTATATTAGTCAGTCAGGGAAAAATGTTTACCCTCCTGTTGAAAAATGTCTCAAGAATACCTCCACACACATGCAATCTTTTGTTGAAAAGATTTCCACACTCATTTGTTTTGGCTCAGAGTCTTCTTGTGGATCACATTTACCAGAGATACGTGGTGGAGTTTTGTTAAGAAGACATCCATAGAGACTCCAGAGTAGAGATCCTATTCTCTGAACCAGTTCATGAAAGGCCCAGTTCGAGGCTCTCGTTGCCCATTTTAAATCTTCATGTTATGATGACACTCAAAGATGTCTCCATTGGAGAGACCCTTTCTCAATCTTCCGTATCTAGAGCATTCAAGAATCCAACAACAATTGCATATTTCCTAGATCATAAACGCGAGAGGTATGGTCTTTGATTTTGAGTTGTATTTTATGTTCCATATGTGTATGTTGTGGACATTGTGCTGTCCAAGCTGAGCATTCCATGCTCCAACTTGAGAGGGAGCATTAAGAAAATTGTGTAATTGGGTACATGTCTAGAGATGTTCAGTCCAACTTGGATGAGTGGTGGATTTGGTTTATTTGGTTGGGCTATATATAGAGCCCAATGCCCCTTCTATCCATGTGAAAAACTTATTAGAAAATACAATCCTTAGTGGTTTTTTCTCGTGGTTTTATCCAGCTCCTCTGAAATATGAGCACATAAATAAAAAATTTCATCTTGTTATTTGATTCCGCATTCCTTATTTTATTTTTTCACAACAAACTTAAGGAAAAATCACATGATAAAGGAACATACTAAAGTCTAAGATGGGGATAGATATGTATCTCACTTTTACGCAATGTAGATTAACCAACCAACCAGTATGTCTCATTATCGTAAATACCAAAAACCTTGGCAGAAGTGACTATGTCAATGCTGAGAAGTATAGAGGATAATGTAACTTTAGTTGATGGCTGAGTAAGTTGGTTGAACCTCGTGATTGACTCATTTTACTTTGAACGAGAAATATAAGGATCTTGGTTTGATTCCTCAACATAAGTATGATCAGTAGAAACCGATCGTACATGCTTTTGCAAGCAAGTATCCTATATGTGGCTCCATTTACTATAGTAGGTGCAATATCTAGTGGAATCATGATCATCGTAAGTAAAATCCCATCCTGTAGGATTGTGTCCGTGGTCACTCCGCGACTATGCGAGATTGCCATAGTTGAATTAATGCCCCAAATCGAAGGAGTTGCTAGAGAGATCGATATCTACTTCTATAGTGGGTATCTCAAGTAGAGTTGAAATATGACTATGAATCGGAGAGGACATTGTACTCCTTCTCGAACATGAATTCTTTGAATTGTTCATCCCTTCCGGACCTCTCCACATCCTTTTCCTTCTTCCCCTCCAAGTCGGCCTTCACCAACTCCCTTACATCTCTTGGACAATGAGTGCACTTGGCAACATTTTTATTATTGCCAACAAAATGGTGCTTCGGTCTTGTAACCCCCCTCCTCCCAACTTCTTCGCACAAAATTTGCACTATGGTTACGATTTGTTGCCATTTGGAGCGGTGGGATACCTCAGACCAATCTCTCTACTGTCCAACTGATGACCAGAACCATCAGATTTCAAAACAGAGTGTGAATCCATGATGTTGATTACTGAAGCTTGAAATTTGCAAAGAAATTACACAACAAACATTCGTGAGACATACGAGGAGAATAATCAATTATTTGCTAATTATTTGTAGTTTTAATTGTCGGATTTGATTAATTACTAATTTTTAGTTAACATAAGTCTCCATAGAGTCTTGTTTTCTTTTTCTTAAACATGATATATGACTTTGTTCTTTCATAACTTAACTTAATTTCAAAATATAACTCCAAAACCCCATATTAGTTCCTCAAATATCTCACTAAATTGTAAATCTAATTTTTAATTCACGGATATAATTAATTACTAATTTTTAGTTAACATAAATCACCATAGAATCTTGTTTTCTATGTCTAAAACATGAGATCCAACTTTATTCTTTCATAACTTAATTTTTCACAACATAACTCAAAAACCCTAAATTAGTCCCCCAATATCTCACTATATTATAGATCTAATTTTTAGTTCACGGATTTAATTGATTACTAATTTTTAGTTAACTTAAAACACCATAAAAACTTGTTTTCTATGTTTAAAACATGAGATCCAACTTTATTCTTTCATAAGTTAACTTCAACATTACTCAAGAATCTCAAATTATTCTCAAATGTTTCACTAAATACTTCAAATCTTACCAAAAAAGAAGAATATGCATTACCTTACAACTGCGAATATAAGCCGTAACAAATTTTATAATTTCAATAAAGAAATCAGAGTTGATCTAGGACCTTTGGAGAAGAGCTTAGAGGAAGAAAAAGTCGAATGGGAGATTTGGACCGATATTAGGCGATATGGGACCGATATCGGTGGAATTCAACGTTGGCAGATTCCTCATATCGACGATATATCGTCGAGACACGATATATCACGGATATATTGGCGATATTTCACCGACACATGATATATTGTCGATACATCGATGAAATATCGACGATACCTGGTAAAAAGATATATATCTTGATATCGATATCCCCTTCCAAACCATACTCGATACTCGATACATCGGTAATATATCACCGATATAGCGCGATATGGCCTACTATGCACACATGTAAAGAATGGATTGTGAATGATGCAATCAGAAGGAAAGTAGGTGTAGCTCCGATCGAGGTTAAGATCGAGAAAACCACTTAAGGTGATTTGGTTATTTGCAAAGGAGGTTGGCTGATGCATCGGTTAGGAGATGCGAGTTTTGAGATGTTGAGCCGACTAAAAGCGGGCGAGGAAGGCCCAAGAAGTGTTTGAATGAAACTATACAAAGGGATCTTAGTTTTTTGGATCAAAGCTTGGGAATGACCTAAGATAGATCTGAATGGAGGCAAAAAATCCATGTAGCCGACTTTACTTAATGTGGGAAATGACTTTATTGCTGTTGTGCATATATAATCTGGTTTGCTTTGTCTTATTTCGGGCCTCAATTGGGCCACAATTAAAAAAATGAAAGACAAAAAGCCTAAAGGTGGGGCTTGTTGAAGAAAAAAGAGGAAAAGATAAAAAAAGCCCTCCAAGAAAGATAATGGTGAAAAGAAGGGGCGAGTAGCCAAACAACTGAGAAAAAGATGTAGAACCTGGCATAGGTTTGATTAATATCCACTGTCATTTGTGCACTGTATAAATTAATTTGTGTATTCCTTATTTGATTATTATAGTGGTATTTGTGCAATTATTCTAAAATCTAAAGTGCCCCTAGGTACCCACATAATGCTTGATCATATATTATTTATTGAGGATTTTACACAGTAATTTGCTTGCATTTAAACATAAAAAACTCAGAACAAAGGACTATTGCATTGCGATTTTTATTTTATGCATCTCAATTCCAAAACTTCAAAAAAATCTAGCAGGTTGCATTTTCCCTGCACTTCATCGCATTTTCATCATTTAAATTATTCAAAAACACTAAAAACCTTGCATACATCATATTTAATTATCCATAATCCCCAAAATCTCATAAAAATATTTTATGAAAACCTCAAATAAATCAACATACAGGAGAAATAATTTTAGAAGATTTAGGGTTCAATTTGATGTAGAATCCTATTGCAAGATAGCTCTAATTTCCCTTTTAAATTGCTTTTGAAACCATGTTTTTTTTGTATTTATTTTAAGCGACTTCTTATATTTTTGCGACATCCAAAAACATCTCAGAACCACTTAAAACCCAAAAATATTTCTTTTCTATATTTTATTATATTTTCATCACCTTTTAAAATAATCAAAACCATCTTTTTTGTCATCTTCAGTATATTAAATATCACATTTGTTTTCATTTTCTTTTTTCTTTTTAAATCAAAAATCAACTAAAAATTTGCACAATTATAAATATAAAAAATATAAAATCAATAATTTTAACAAATTTAACCCCCCCAAATCACTTACATTACATTGTGTTTGTAGAACATATAAGACATTGCATCCTCTTTTGCATGCACATTCATATTGCATTTCATTTTACACACAATGTGCACCACACACATAACTATACATCACATTAAATTTATATACACTGAATTGACCTAAGTCATTCTCTAAATTCTTCACCACCTCATTGAGTTTGAGTTTGTAACTTGTCCAAGTAAAATAAACGTACACTACACACATCGCTCTACCTTTTTACGGTTTTTATCAACAACTTTCTATCCGATACGAGAACAACTAGCTGAAATTAAATAGGGCAGAAAGCAGTTTTTCAGGTGTTTCAGGTGTTCAGAGGTCTGGTCCAAGATCGTCTCTCTGATGCCATTTGAAAGAGAAAAAGAGAATTGTTTATTATGCGCTCTAGGGTTCTCTTTATATAAAGGGGAAACACAGAGGCAAAAGGAGGATGCCTTGTTGTGATACACATAGAGAAGGACATATTTAGAGGGGGGCAAGGAGAAGCACATGCCCCTCCTAAAATTTTGATATTATAAAATATATATTTAATTATTATCTATGGTTTTTTGAAGGAAAAATAATCATAATATTTCTTCAGTATAAATCCCCTTTTGGATTAATTTTTTAGGGTAAAACTTATACATGCATCCCTTCGTTTCTATAGGGGAAAAATTAATAATCTTTTCCAATAGATAATATATCTTTTAACATAAAATTTCTACTTAGCAATAGTAGGTTTTATTTTGGATCATTCTGTTCAGATAATTTCTTAAACCAATCAACTTATAATGGATCTCTACCCAAACTATATTTTTGAATATCCATTTTTTAAGATCAACATATAGAAGAGAGATCGATTTTTCATCCACTCTCATTATCACTTATACATATACAAGGTTTAATTCTCAATCTCAAAAAAATTAATTTTTCTAAAAAAAAACTTTATTATCAAGTCTCATATATTAATCATTGGTCCTAATAGGGTTTAGGGTTATTGTCGTACTTATAAGTCGCAACTGTAGCACCATTGCAACCTACAATGTTATTGTCGTACTTTTTGATATCCGACATCTAGACTATCGTTCCCGTATCTCCAACCCAGCTACCTATGTTACTCGAACTCTGGTAATCTTCACTTATCATCTCGAAAAAACAGTTTTTGATATGAAAGGTCTTCTATAATGTGTTTTGTTTTGTGTTAAAACTTCCATTAAGGTCTGATTTCAGTAATCTGTCTCTTAATTGTTTAACTACGGTTATATTATCATGGTATGGTTGTATTCATCATCCAAATATTAGTTAGAGTTCTCAAGGGGCTGAAACCATCCCCATGTTCATCAAATTTATCAACGACTGAATCCGATTTAGCAATTCTTCTAGAGACAACATTCATTCGAATCGAATCAGAATCATTGCAAAGAAAATAAAAAGTTCTAAATAGAGTTGTAAAATTATACTTTCTATTTTCATTGGAAAATTCTTCTTCATGTTAATGTTTGATGTAAAAAGTTTGATTTGTTTCAAATATTTGATTCTATGGCAGCAATGGCCTCTCAACCAAATTCTGAAGTTGTTGGAGATGCATTATGGAGCCGTCATGTCCCGCAGGGATCTACTGATCCTGGTTGGAAATATGCGTTCCTCGCATCAAAGACTGATCCAAATACATTCACATGTGCATTATGTAGATTGTAAAGGGTGGTATAAATAGAATGAAGCAACATCTACCACATGTCAAAGGAAATGTAGCATCTTGTCCAAAGGCTGACTTTAAAATAATAAAAGAAATTAAGGATTACTTGGACAATGCACAAAAAAGGAAGTGGGATAAATAAAAAGATATGCAAGAAATGAGGGATGAAGTTGCTAATTTATTCATAGGTTCAAATTCAACTCCACATGAAGGAGAGGAAAAAAGATCGAAAGTGTCAGAATCAACCGAAGAATGCAAAATGCATCAAAGTTAATTCAAAGATACATTTTGTAAGGAATAACATGCACAAGTCAATAAGTATGTAGCCAAGTTCTTCTATGACCGCCAAATTCCATTCAATGTAGTCACCCACAAGTCCTTTATTCGTATGTGTGAGGCAATTGATCAATATGGACCTAGATACAAGCCTCCCTCTTATTATGATATCTCAGAGACATTGTTGAATGATGAAGTTGAGGAGACTAAGGCGTTCATAAGCAGTCATAAGGAGTCTTGGAAGAAGGATGGTTGTTCAATCATGACAGATGCTTAGATAGATATGAGGGGTAGGAGCATCATGAATTTTTGTGGGAATTCTGAGTCGGGCACATGCTTTTTAAAGTATGTTGACTCATCATCTGAGTCCCACACTGCAGAGTATATATCCAAGTTGGTGGATGAAACTGTTCAAGAGGTTGGAGTTGATGATGTTGTTCAAGTCATCACTGATAATGCATCGGTCAATTTAGCCGCTGGAAGGATACTTAGGATTAATGTATCCAAGGATTTTTTGGTCTTCATATGCAGCTCATTGCATAGATCTTATGCTGGAAGAATTTGGGAAAGATCCCAAGGTCAAAAAAAATGCAATTATCAAGGCAAGATCTCTCACTACATCCATCCAGAGTCATGCGAGGACCTTGAGCTTGATGAGGCAATTCACACAGAAGGGAGAGATTGTACGACCAGGACAAACAATGTTTGCTACAACATTTCTCACCCTACAGAGCGTGATGAACAAAAAAAAGTTGAGATTGATGTTCTCGTCTGATGAATGGAGGCAATGCAAGTGGTCAAGGACAAAGAAAGGAGAAATGTCTTCATCTGTTGTTTTCAGTGCTGCATTTTGGAGCCAAGTGTCTATGACCTTGAAGATCTTCTCTTCCTTAGTTTACGTTTTGCGCATTGTTGATGGGGATCAAAGACCATCTGTGGGATTTGTATATGGTTCATTATTGGATGCTAGAAAGGCAATAATGTTAGTGTTCAAAAATAATGAAGGACAATACAAACCTTTTATCGACGACATTGATTCAAAATCAAAGGGTAGGTTGGATAGCCTTCTTCAACTTGCTGCTTATTTTCTTAATCCATATTACTACTATAGAGATAGTAGTGTCATTGAAAAGGGGGCTATGCTTATTTTCTTAATCCATATTACTACTATAGAGATAGTAGTGTCATTGAAAAGGGGGCTATGTTGTGGATGGCTTCATGCAATGCATGGAAATCTTTTATCCTGATTTGGAAACTCAAGATGTAATCACATCAAATGAGTTGATATTGTACAAGAATGCACAAGTATCTTTTGGCAAGCCGTTAGCTGTGAAACAAAGATCGACACTTGACGACCTCTTTAGGCCGGATATTATGATTATTTCATATTAATTATCATCATTAGTTTAGTTTTTTTATAGGATAGTTTATTTCTTAAAATTTCTCATATATAGATAATTGGTGGATGCTATATGGTGGACAGTGTCCTCATCTAACGGCTATGGCAATGAGGATTTTGAAGTTGACATCCTCCTCTTTTGGATGTGAAAGGAATTGGAGCATTTTCTCACCGGTAATTCAAAGTCTATTGCTAGTACTTGTCATTTATAAATAGTAAATGTAATGATATATTGTTTCAATTGTAGATTCATACAAAGAAGAGGAATAAACTTGAAATCAAGAGGTTGAATGATTTGGTATTTGTTAAATTTAACTCAAGATTGAGAGAGTGTCAGATGGAAAAAGGAAAGGATCCATTAGTTTTCAAGGATCGTAATATTGTGAGTGGCTTGCAGAAGGAGGAGAAGAAGAGGTGTTTCCAGGATCAGGATTAACATGGAACCTTGTAGCTGAGGCAACTGGTGCAGAAGATCTTGTGCAACATAGACGGAGTCAAAGAGTTGTTGATGCATCACGGCCTACTACATTAGAAGATGATGATGAAGCTGATGAGTTTGCAACTGATGAAGAGAGTGATGATGACCCTATTCCACAAGTGGAATTTGAAGATGAATGGCAATCAGAATGAAACTTTTGGATGCTTTATGTTTTTGGATGCTTTATTTTTTGGCATCATTTTGTATGTCCTTGTTTTGAGAGCATATTTGTATTTATTGAAAACACTTTGAGGAAGGCATGTTGCCGTATGCTCTTTCAATTGATATTTTTGCTCATTTGACTCTATATTTCATTTTATCCGTATAGTTTTGTCCCTTGTACCTTCAATTCTTTATTATTATAATCATGAAATATGTTATTTAGAGGATATTAACATAATATTAAAAATATATTTATATTTCTAATAATAAAAAAATATCAAATCACATAAAACCGCATACTCCTCGCATACTCTCCCGCATATCGCATACTCTCTATGCAGTGACCCCTTCGATTGAATACCGCATACCGCCTTCCTGAACATTGGGTCCTATTTATTATCAAGTAAGTGATCAAATACACAAATATTCTTTATTGGTCTATTTTTTTCATTGACATATTAATATTTTTAGTTATTGGTAATAAAAAGTATAAAATTATGTATTTTTATATTTTCGATTTGATACAAATTTGGAACAAGTGTAGTTTATATTATAATTAATCAAAATCTAAAGAGTGAATTGAAAAATGAAAATATTAGAACATGTCTATTTTTTTTAAATGATATAAATATCATTTACAAAAAATCTCACCAGTGCGGAACATATATGATATCAATTATGTAAAGTTGAATAAAAAACATACATTTTTTAAAAAAATAAGTTCAAAATAAATTATTATTTACACGGAATCCTTCACAACTATTGTTATATAATGAATAAAGGAGGGAGAGTATCCGATTCATCTGCATATAACTTATATATTCATCACCTCCCATCCACTCATTTGTCTTGAAACTTTAACCTGCACGTGTTTCATTGGCAGAGCCACTTGCACTCACCCATCTCAAAACAGAGAAATGACTAAGAAGGCGATGAACACATAAATGACATACAACTCAACAACATATTCTCATTTTCCTAATGAATATGATCACATCATAATTGATATACACATTTTTTAAAACCTTGTGGCCTCTCTTTAAAAATATTCTAGCTCCGTCTCTGCACATAGAAATGGAAACATATAGTTGGCATATTATTTATTACCGAAATGTTAAATTACTATAACTTTGAATTTTTGAGAAGCCGACCCATCCTTACAGAGGGAGACAAGTGTGAATTATAGTACAAGGACTTTTTAACCCTAAAAGGGACAACACAACGATACATGACTAATAAAAAATAAATCCAGAATTCAATGTTATATTAACACTTTTTTATCCCTTTTCTGAG
Source organism: Ottelia alismoides (assembly GCA_037367405.1). Taxonomy (NCBI): domain Eukaryota; kingdom Viridiplantae; phylum Streptophyta; class Magnoliopsida; order Alismatales; family Hydrocharitaceae; genus Ottelia; species Ottelia alismoides. The sequence continues at coordinate 652,755 of JAZKJV010001464.1, read as the reverse complement.
GATATGATAGCACATTCTTATGTATCCTTCAACATCTGTATTCGTTCTAAAAATGGTTAGAATATGGTAAGGCAGATATGCAACTTTTAAACAAAATGGATAAGAGTATAGTAACACGGATAGCTAAAGTATACATCATCATCATCCGCATTTGTTACAAGGAATATATTAGAACATAGATATGCGGATATCTATATTATCTAGATCTTCATACAACCACTTGCACGGCGAATGAATACATCGAACAGTCATGGCATGGTCACAGACTCTGTTGATTTTTTGAACGAGATATATAAGAGAAGTAGCTGCATTGAGCAGCAGTGAATATTGCAGCTTGCTTAATGGCTTATTCCATCACATGTTTTATCTTGAAAGTAGCATTATTTTCTTTCATTTTTAGTGTTTTCTCCAAGTTGGATGCACGTGGCTTACTCGTCCCGCTGAAGAAAATGGAGCTTCAACTTCCATTTTAAATTTTAAAAGAAACTGGCTTATTGTCAATATTACTTTACAACCTAGCATTGAAGCAGCTACCGTTGAAACATTAGTAAGTTATATGCATGCGAATGCTTTTCCTCTGAGGGGAGAAAAACAAATGTTATACTCCACCCAAATCTTAGAGCAGCTTGGCCAATGCCCAATCAATCATACTTTGAGCATTTACCTGAAAAAGTTGATATCGCATTTTACCAACTTTTTATTTCCACCTCTGCATATAAATAAAATAGACCATTCTTGTGATATCCACCCATAGGTGGTTTAAGTTTGATTTGCTGCAAGAATCTACTCGTCATTTTTCTTCTCTGCCATGGTGTTCTTGTCTTCTAACCTGAACTATCTTCTTTAGGACCCTGGAAATCTTGGCACATTAATCAGATCGGCAATGGCTTTTAAATGGGTATGATGATGTTTATACTTGATTTATGCTTGATCAAGTTCTAGTTGTTTATCATCTGAGTTCCTTTTTTCCCATATATATATTTGAAATCGAGACTGTTAAGATGAATTATCATGGAATAAATACTACCCAATCAAGAAAAAATACCCTGCTAGCAAGGTCTGATTTGATGGTTGGGATCATGCCTTTGTTCCCTTGAAATTTTGGGGTTCAATTCCTGGAATATAGCTTTGCTTTATCGATTTTTGTACATTTTGACTCAATGCAGACCTTCCTCTGCTTACCCATCAGATTTTGGTCAACTTAAATTTCAAGCACTGACCCATTTGAATTTGGGGTCATATGACTCGTCTTGTCTCCTAAAAGCGAAAGATTTTGGGACCTAAAACCTTGAAAAAAAGGGTCTGATCGATTGCTTAGACCTGAGAATTTGAAGTGTGAATTTCGTCATCAGAAGTTCAGAGTGAAGAAGCAAGTAGGCTGTCGAGATCTTTGTGCTTTGGCTCTAAAGAATACACTACAAAATTTACATACTTCAGTAAAGACTCTCCTTGGACACTAATAAAAACCTACTCACCTTCTACTTCGGCATGCACTATCTTATTTACCGCAACTTTGTACAGGACATTGTCTTCCTGCTTCCTGGTTGCTGTGATCCTTTCAATGAAAAGGCACTTCGAGCTGCTCGGGGTGCTTCCTTCCAGATTCCGACGCTGTCTGGAAGCTGGTCTCACCTGGAAGAACTGAGAGACAGGTTCCAGATGAAGATGCTCGCAGCTCATCCCGCGATCAATGACCAACAATCAAGTGCTGTCTCTATTCTTTGTAGGGAATTTGTAGACGAGTTAACTAATAAGCCCCTGTGCTTAATATTGGGGAGCGAGGGGCATGGAATATCAGAACAAACCAGGTATCACAGTAATCTTGTAAGCATTCCAATGGCTGGGCAATTCGAATCTTTGAACGTCTCCGTTGCAGGCGGGATATTTTTGTACATGCTACAGAACCAGAGATTGTTCTGAAACACAAGGTGTGGAATTATCGATTGGTTTATCTGTTCTTTCTTGCTACTTAAAGTCCAGATTGGTTTATCTGCTCTTGGATTTCATCTCATTATTCGCTTTTCTTACATCACCTGTTTCTGGAGAATCTTGTATTGGAGACATCTTGAAATCGTAATGCATCGATATTCATATTGAAATTTGTTTGACAACCAGCACAAATTGATATCCCACATATATTTGTAATTTTTTTTGTATATATATAATTGTAAATTTCTTCATTATGTTGCATGTAATAAAATTGTCTTCTTTCACCCTATTTGATGAATTCCTTATGAAACTTCTACTACATTTGTTTCTTGTGGAAGCCATGCAATATATGTGTAATTAAGTTTAAAAAATGGCGAAGCCTTCTCCCACTTTAAGTAGGGTCGGCTATATGGACTGACTATATGGATTCTTGCTCAAATTCAAATTGAAAGATCCGACTATTTTTGATGCTAGATGTCAGCTATCTAACGCACCTAGGGATGCAACAGATGTATACAGATACAGATATGGATATAGGTATTACTGTATCCTTATTCGTTTTCAAATACGAATATAGATGCGGATACGGATATTGACTGATGTTAGAACTATCTTACCATATCCTTAAAAAATGGATACGGATGTAAAACGGATATTGATCGCATATGAGTAATGTTAGAGATAATCTATAGAATCAACTCAAACATATATGAATTCGATGGAAAACACGTGATATAAATATACTAAATGTGTTTGTATCATGAAAATTATACAAATATGATAAAAGAAGTAATAGAATTATGTTATATAGGGTTAAAAACAAATCTATGACTATATTTATATATGAAAACGGATATATGGATACGGATGTTTGCGGATATCAAAATGATATCCATATCCGTATCTATTTTAAAACAGATACTTATATGGATGTCAAAGTCTATATAAAATGGATACGGTGACGGATCGGATACTGATATATCCGTAACCGTTTGCATCCCTAAACACAACCCTCCAAACGAGGATTTGAACCCTGGTCTTTTGAGTGGTAGACACACATTACTACCACAGACCATTGGAGTGGGTATACGTGTAATTAAGTTAATCTAAAAAAATTTAAGTTAATCTCAATATCATTTATACCCATTTTTAAAGATATATTGATATTATTTGTATTCATTAATATCTCTAACCACGTCCATATTCATATTTTAAAATGAATAATGATATGATACCACATATACCTATTTACAAATATGTAAAGTTTCGTGGTTTTCTGCCAAATTTTAGGACTTTTTATTAGGAAAAAAAGACTATTAGATAATCAGTTTAAATGGTCTAGAAGTGCAACAATGACCCTACTAATTAAAATAAAGGGTAAATTGTGAAAAAAAAGTCTCATTCATGCATGCAGATCCTAGTTTACGGTATCATTTTTGAAACGTAACAAAAAGAGATTCGATCTTGTTTTTTTCCAATCCCTTTTACGGAAGACCCTGAATCAAAAAATCAAAACTTTATTACTTTTATTGTTTACGTCCCTAGCTGTGATTCACGACATAGATGAAGCCTACTTTGGTAATTTACCCAAAATTAAAACCCAAAAGGCAGGGACCATCGTTGAAAATGTGCTTGAATCATATTCAACGGGAAATCAGGGATGCAAACGGACGGATACAGATACAAATATAAGTGTTATTCTTATCCGTTTTTGTATATGGATGTGGATATGGATATTGACGGATATTACAATTATCTTACAATATCCTTAAAAAATGGATACAGATGTAAAAAGGATATCTATCGCATACGAGTAATGTTAGAAATACTCTATAGACACAACCTAAATATATACGAATTGGATGGAAAACACATGATATAAATTTATTAAATATGTTTCTATCATAAAAATTATGCAAATATGGTAAAAGAAGGTATAAAATTATGTTATATATGATTAAAAATAAATCTACAACTATATTTATATATGTAAACATATACAAAGATACGGATACGGATGTTTGCAGATATCAAAATGATATCCATATCCGTATCTATTTTAAAACGAATACAGATACAAATGTCAAAATCTATATAAAACAGATACGATAGGGATCGGAAACGAATATATCCGTAACGGTTTGCATCACTAATATTCAATGTGTGCTAACTTTAACTTCTGTTCTGTTTGGTTGCTGGGTTAGAGTAGGTTGGGATAACTTGATTTGAACAGTAGCTGTTTGGAATGATTACGAGGGTTGGAGAAATGTGGAATAAAGAATGTGATGTGATATTATGATTTGTGATTGCTTTTCAATCTAATAAAAGAAAGGGATAAATTGCGTTACTCCGAGATAACCCTATTATCAAACGAGCCCATAATATATCCGTAAGGGCCTGTTTGGTTGCAGGGTTGGGCAGGGTTGTCCCAACCCTGTTTACTATTCACAAGGGTACTTCCTCCTCACAGATTACTATTCACCCAACCCAACCCAACCCTGCCCAACCCTGCAACCAACCAAAGAGATCGGAAACGAATATATCCGTAAATGCCAACAATGGAATGTAAGGTCGGTCTTATTTAGAACGAATCATTGTCCTAATCAAAACAAGAGAGTAGAGCTCATCTTCAACTCTCCCACCGACCGTCGTGCAGCTCTTGTTTCTCCATCCCATTCCGCTCTCCCAACGCCCTGTTCCGTTTTCCGATCAAATCGCCCTTTCCAGATCGACCTCCTCCCCTGAGGAATGGACGACCTCTCGGGCCTCCTCGTCGAGGGCTTCGGCCTTCGCCCGCGGGATCGCTCCGCCCCCATGGCCGCTTCCAAGGCCATGGCTTCCGCCAGATCCTCCGCCCCGGCCCCAATGCCGCCGCCCCCGTCAAACCAACGGACCTCCTGGAGTACGTCCCCTCCCGGCGGGCTCGGCGGTTTGGATGGTATCTTCGGCGGCACAAGCGGTCCCCGACGGTCTTCGCCGCCGGCTGCTGTACTAGACGATGACCTTTTTGGTGTCGGCAGAGCTCCGAAGACGGTAGACGACGATATATTCGGGTCGTTCTCGTCCGCGAGCGATGATCTCCTCGGCGGGTTCGGTGGAAAAAACGCTGGCGGTGACCTGCTAGTTGATGTCGGTGGAGTTGGGATGGGATCCGATGTGAAGTTGCATGGAGATGATCTTATTGGTGGATTCGGGAGGGGATCTGATGCGAAGGGAAAGAAGTTGGATGGAGATCAATATGCAACTGCAGCTAGTGATGACCTCCTTGGAGGTTTTGGCGGAATCGGGATAGGTTCCGATGCGAAGGGAAGGGGATCGGATGAAGGTAACTATGCGACTGGTGCTGATGAGGATCTCCTTGGTGGATTCGGTGTGAGTGGGACGGGATTGGAAGCGAAGGGAAAGAAGTTGGATGTTGATGCCTATGCAACTAATGCTAGTGATGATCTCCTTGGAGGATTTGGGGGAGTTGGGATCAGTTCGGATGCAAAGGGAAGGAAATCGGATGGAGGTAACTATGGGGCTCGTGCAAGCGAGGATCTCCTTGGTGACTTTGCTATGAGCGGGAGGGGATCGGGTGCAAAAGGAAATGAGTTGGATGGAGATGACTATGCAAGTTCCGCGAGTGAGGATCTTCTTGGTAGCTTTAGTCGCATTGGGAGGGGATCGGATGTGAAGGGAAAGAAGTTGGATGGAGATAGCTATGCAGATGCCGCAAGTGAGGATCTTCTTGGCGGCTTTGGTGGAATTGGGAGGGGATCCATTGTGAATGAAAAGAAGTTGGATGGAGATAGTTATGCAACTGTCTCGAGTGAGGATCTTCTTGGTGGCTTTGGTGGGATTGGGAGGGGATCTGATGTGAATGAAAAGAAGTTGGATAGAGATAGCTATGCAACAGCAGCGAGTGAGGATCTCCTTGGTGGTTTTGGTGGGATTGGGAGGGAAGGCAATTTGAAGGGAGAGAAGCTGGGTGGAGATTTGGCAGGGAATGGTGCTGGTGGTTTGGATGAGTTGCTGCCGGGATTTGGTGGGGCTAGTCCTCCTCGGTATGGCGCATTTAGTTGATGATTTTGTGCTGTTTAGAATGCTGCGTGCTTCAACTTGACTGCACTTCATCTTGATCATCGGATTATGAGATATTGACCGGTTCATTATGTGGTGTTCTGCAATGATATCGCTTTAGATTAGAATACGAGCTATTAACCAGTAACCACTATGCTGCAGTAATATATATATATATATATATATATATATATATATATATATATTTGATATTACCTTATCAGTGTCCCTTAGTTTATCTACTTTATAGATGCCGAGTTATTTTTCTGATTAAGGATCTCATATTATGATATGCAAAATGTAATTTCTATGTTCAACTGCATAAACAAATGCTACTTCTCTGATCCTCTGTCAATTGTGAAAGAAGCTTCAATTGTGCACTAATGCTTTTCTCATGGATTGTTTTCTCGTGCCAAATACTTCCTTGTCCTTCACGGTTTTTATTCTCTGATGTCCTCAGAGTTCTGCAGTGTATTAGTTAACATATATATGTTTTGTTTTTATATTTCTGAATCGAGCAATATTGCAAAATAACATAAATGTCGAAGCAAAACAGTGTAGATGTCTATGTACTTGCATTCGACCTTGCATGCTGATCCGTGACTGATTTGAATGAAAACATTGATTGAGATAATGGATTTCCGATTAGTATATTGCTTGAGCTTTGACTGGGTGAAATCTGCCTTGTTCCAAAATATCCAGAACATGTACATACCTCATGACACTTCAGTTTGGTGATTTTGATACTAATTTTATTTGAGCTGCAGTGCATTTGCTTGTTCTGAATTTAAATGAAATATGCCAATGTTTGCTTTTTATTCTTTCTGGATTTAAATGAAATATGCCAATGTTTGCTTTTTATTTTTTCTGGGTCTCCGCTAATTTTTAAAATGAGCTGTTTGATTTTAGTTAACATTTACATGTTCAGTGCTTACTGTCTTCCTCTTGTTTCTCCAGGCTTCATCCAGAATTTGAAAACAATAAATCATCTGTTTTCAAGAAATCAACAAGCATTCCAAAAGATCCCTTTATAAATCTAGACTCTACTGTTCCTGCAGCTCATTCTACGGGTTCCTTTATTAATACTTTTGAAGAATTCAACATTTTCTCAGACAATACGAAGTCAGAGAAGACACCCAGGTCGACATTTGATGACGGAAGTTTTTTTGATGAGTTCCAGGGTTCAGCTCCACTATCTACATCTGACATTAAAACAAATAGCAAACCATACACAGCGGAAAGGAGTACATCTACTAATCGTCCAACTGATTTAGATGGACTTAATGGATCTTCAGATATCGACTTCATGTTTGCTGAAACTTTAAAGAAGCATGATCCTCTGGATGACTTGGTTACTAAACCCTCGAGGCCTGCAGATGAAAATCGAGTTCATGCCCAACCTATGAAATCAGGCCAACATGAAAGAAATTCAGTGAAGCATGTTGAAAGTGCTGACAATATCTGGTTTTCTGTTTCTGAAAGTACTGTTTCGAGCCAATCTTCTGCATCCTCGTCTAACATAAAGAAGGCAGCATCATCACCGAATATTTTGGATGACTGGAATTCTCTTTTTGCAGGTAGAGTACATGGATTAAATTGAAATGTCACACTGCAGATGTTCCTTAACGTATTCAGTCCCTGGATTCCTGATTGTCTTTGATTTTCTTAGCTCCACAATCTGGAGAATTTCAAGAAATTGAAGGAGAGCCTGAGGAACGACGTAGAGCGAGATTAGAACGACACCGAAGAACTCTCCAACGTGCAGTACGGAACATAATTGTTTCTATCTGAATTTCCATCTCAATGGATATCAGAGCATCTTATTATATGTACTGACTTTGTCTTCCAGGCAAAAGCATTGACTGAGAAAAATGAGCGTGATATACAGACGGAAAGAGAAAATGCAGAACGACATGTAAATTTCTTTAGTTGGAATTTTATACAATTTTTTTTCATTGCACCATATGATTGGAAAGATACAGAACGACATGTAAATTTTTTTAGTTGGAATTCCATACACATTTTTTCCATTGCACCATATGAATGGAAAGATACATGCAAGTCTCCGTTTTCTTTCTGTTCTAATGACTTCTAAAAAAATGATTTTTTACTCCAACTGTCTCACACACGACATACTCCTATCTTCCTTTCTGTTGTCCATTGGATCCACTTTATACATGCATCTTTTCATATTATCCAGAGAATTGCTGAAACACTAGATGCTGACATCAAACGGTGGGCTGCTGGGAAAGAAGGGAATCTGCGGGCTTTGTTATCCTCTCTGCAACATGTGAGTAGAAATTCATAATTAAACTCTTACTTTTTGACAGAGTTCACTAGTTTCTTACCCTGTGTTGAATGTGTAAATGATGACCTGTTGCATTGGCTGAAAAAAGATTGCACTGAAGTTTGTGGGTTGGGATGGTAGATCCATCACCAACCATTAGTAGGGTTGTAGATTCATCGCCAACCATGTTACACCTTATCTCCATGTGCTTATGGTTGTGTTGTTTTCATAATTCCTCCTGTTATTCTAGTTGTTGTAGTAAGATTCACTTGACTTGAATAGTCAAATTATACTTTTGGATAAATATAAGGCTTTGGAGGATTACTTCAGGCAAGGTGGCTTATAGGCAGATATTAAATTAGTAGATTAATGTGGGTTTTTGCTTTCCTTATCATCAGAGAAGTTTTACTCAGTTGGAGGGCGACGCTATGGGGCGGGAGAGGGAGCGTTGGGGTGAGCGAGAAAAATAAAATAGGGTTGTAGTGAAGGGCTTTGACAGTGCTGGCGTGTGGTCGGAGGATTGCAATGATGATGGAGGGCCATGGAAAGGCGAGGCAACAATAGAAGGCGTTTATGAGGGTGAGGTGGTGCTCGAGAGGATGTCTGAGAAGGCCCTAGTGATGTTGGATGGGGGTCTGTTGCGGTTGGCGGTTTTGCTGGAGGAGATCTCCAACCACCATCTTGTCCCACAAGTGTTCGCCTCTCTTGCTAGACTCTAGAGTGAGTACACATTTCATAATTGTTGTCCACTCCCTGCAATGAAATCACTTTACCATATGATGACATTGACAAGGTCTCACAGAACATCCTCAAACACAACAATGAAAATTAACCGGGTTTGAAAGCCTTGGCTTCTGAGGCACTTGCAGCCACTTTCTGCCTCCTCCAACCTTGAATCTGCACCCATCTTTCCCCCTCTCCCTAAGCATTATCATTGCATCTATCCCCCATTACTATTTCCTCTACCTCCTCCCTTGCCTCCTCTTTTGCCTGCTTGCTCCCATCCCCTTTGATTCCACTTGCTCTCACTTCTCCCACTTCCACTTGTTTTCCAAATTATGCTAAATTCCACATTTAAAAGTCATAAGATGATGTCTATGTTAGAAGAACAATATTAAACAATCGTAATCCTAATTACATAGCATGGGATTTGGTAGTTCACTCCATGGAATTGTCAAGTTGATAGTTTAACTTTTTTGTGAAAGTAAAAATGGTGCAACATCGTAAAGACAAGCACTTGATAACTTTATATTCTCAAGCTATGTTTCACAATTATAAAGATTAATAATCCCATGGGATCTTGGGCATATTCTGTAATATTCTCTACATAGATTCTTTTGCCCATAAGATCACACAATTCCTTGCAAGCCACATTACCCATAGAATATCAACTGCATGGACCTTCACATATGCCTCGATGTCGCTAGACGACTTAAATCCCAGAAGTCGCGAGCACTCCCAACGATACCATTTAGATCGACTTCCATTTAGATATCCATCGACGTAAGGTATGAGAAGAACAGAGAAGTTGGAGGGAGACGGTATGGGGCGGGAGAGGGAGCATTGGGGTGAGCGAGAAAAATAAAATAGGGTTGCAGTGAAGGGCTTTGACAGTGCTGGCGTGTGGTCGGAGGATTGCAATGATGATGGAGGGCCATGGAAAGGTGAGGCCAATAGAAGGCATTTATGAGGGCGAGGTGGTGCTCGAGAGGATGTCTGAGAAGGCCCTAGTGATGTTGGATGGGGGTCTGTTGCGGTTGGCAGTTTTGCTGGTGGAGATCTCCAACCACCATCTTGTCCCACAAGTGTTCGCCTCTCTTGCTAGACTCTAGAGTGAATACACATTTCATAATTGTTGTCTACTCCCCGCAATGAAATAACTTCACCATATGATGACATTGACATGTTCTCACAGAACATCCTCAAACACAACAATGAAAATTAAACGCGTTTGAAAGCCTTGGCTTCTGAGGCACTTGCAGCCACTTTCCGCCTCCTCCGACCTTGAATCTGCACCCATCTTTCCCCCTCTCCCTAAGCATTATCATTGCATCTACCCCCCATTACTATTGCCTCTACCTCCTCCCTTGCCTCCTCTTTTGCCTGCTTGCTCCCATCCCCTTTGATTCCACTTGCTCTCACTTCTCCCACTTCCACTTGTTTTCCAAGTTATGCTAAATTCCACATTTAAAAGTCATAAGATGATGCCTATGTTAGAAGAACAATATTAAACAATCGTAATCCTAATTACATAGCATGGGATTTGGTGGTTCACTCCATGGAATTGTCAAGTCGATAGTTAAACTTTTTTGTGAAAGTAAAAATGGTGCAACATCGTAAAGACAAGCACTTGATAACTTTATATTCTCAAGTTATGTTTCACTATTATAAAGACTAATAATCCCATGGGATCTTGGGCATATTCTGGAATATTCTCTACATAGATTCTTTCGCCCATAAGATCACACAATTCCTTGCAAGCCACATTACCCACAGAATATCAACTGCATGGACCTTCACATATGCCTCGATGTCACTAGATGACTAAAATCCCAGAAGTCGCGAGCACTCCCAACGATACCATTTAGATCGACTTCCATTTAGATATCCCTCGCCGTAAGGCATGAGAAGAACAGATGGTCCAAGTCCTACGAGCTTGCATTACAGTGCTGACAGGAGGCATCATCCCCCTGAAACATCTTGACTCTCTGAACCACTATCTTTACCTGCCCTCATCTAACCATCCACTTGAAAACCTTGACTCCACGTCGAATCCTTCAGTTCAAAATCTGCTTGAATTAGGACACAACAATCCTAGGGTCAAAACTGTTGAAGCATAAAGCATATTATAGGACTTTTTTACAGTAAAGTTGCCATCCCCTATGTCCAATGATCCTGCGCCCAATTGACAGGTGCACCAGTTGGAAAAAGGATTCAACCAAATCCAAGAACTCCACCACATGTTGATATGAAAGCTCAGATAAAAAATAGGGGGACCAAACTCCACTGTCCCATCCCTCCCTTACTATCATCTCCTGGTCCACTTCCATTGCCAACAACTAGGGAAAACATAGACATAAATTAAGGACTCGTGGTCGGTCCAGTCATCCAACCACAAGAGAAATACATCGCCATCCCCTAATACATGCCTCAAAATTGGGGAGATTTGAAGGATTACAAAGCACACCCTCCATAATTTTGAGGGTGTGCACATCGACCTTGGTTGTCAGGAGAGATCGACTGTAACATCATATATCTTCCTCAACTAAGTGCTTGACAAAACACTATTCCAAATACGAGAAATCCATTTGTGAAGAAGATCCATATGTATCGCATCCATGTTCTATATGCCCAGTACCCTATTTCATGGAAGGCCGTATCGATATTGATATCGTTTCGATATCGTATCGATATGATATATCGACGATATATCGGCGAAATATCGCCCATATCGATGAGCATTTGTGAAGAAAATGCCTGGAAATCGGGATATATCGCCATATCGGTACTCATATCGGTCCCATATCGATATCGATATATCGACGATATATCGCTGATATATCCCGATATTTCCGTCCATGCCCTATTTCTTTTGGATTACATCACCGTCTTCTAGCCAACCAACAAAATGCCCAGAGATGCTTGTAAGCCAAACCATAAGAATGCCACATTAGACTCTCCAAGCACATGCGGATCCCCACTTGAAGTAGTTGCAAAGACAAGAAAAAGACAAACAATACGTAAAGGACAACCTTCAAAAATGCTAGACAACTTTCCCTTAAAGACAAGTAGCTCGCTAGCTTGCGATCTTGCCTCTCTACCAGAGGCACTCGTGAGACTTTCTTAGTCAATCCGTAACTAGCGCACGCCCAAGTAGCTTAGTGGAAGTGCACCCTTTTGTGATCTCAAAGAAGTCTCATAGGTTGCAATCTCCTTTTCCATCAATCTAAAAGGAACAAAAGTTGATTTATCACCATTGAGTGTGAGACTTGACGACTCCAAAGAAATAAATGATCGTAGCAATCATAACTGTCTCTTGAGCACCTACATCCACAAAGAGAATAGTATTGTTCGTGTACTGCAAAAGAGGAATTGACAAGCCATCTAACGTAAAATGTTCAATTCACCAGAATCACCACTCCAGACACTACAAGAACACACCACAGATCGAAGAGCAATAGAGCCAATAGACATTCTTGTTTAACCCCCTTTACATTTGAAAAAAAACCCTCCTTCCCAATGCTCATTCACCCGCACTGAGCAAGAAATCGTAGTCACAAACCTCCTCATTCATGCAATACATTCTATAGGAAAACCACGTCGGGCTAGAGGATTCAGATGAAGCCTCAGTTGACATAATCATATTCTTTGGAAAAGTCAGCTTTCCAAAGCAAGCCCTTGGCCTTCCTCCTTTTTCAGCTCGCAATGATCTCAAAGGAAATGACCATACCATCCATCATATGCTTGCCTGGAGTTAAAGCTGTTTTGTGAAGTGTCAATAGTGAAATCCAACACCCCACGAAGGCGATTCATAAGGACCTTAGACACAATGAGATAAATTGCATTCAAGAGGGCATCGTGAGGAAAGTCTTCCACCACAACATCGCGTCTTTCTTAAGGAGAAGAAAGATGAGAGAATGGTTGAATCTCTCGAACCCCCTATTATCCACATGCAACTTAACCTATGCTTACCATGTCCAACGCAACCAACCCCTGGGTTACGAAAGATAAAAAATCGAAAACCCATCTGACTCGGCGTAAAGAGCCATCGACATGAATGCTGAAGACTACCACATGAGTTTTAGAACTAAATTTTTTACATCAATCCCATTGCACGGGAGTCGAAAAGACGGGGTGTATCCCTGCCCCACCATCTTGTACTGCTGGTGCTCACTTCACAGAAGTAGACAACCACCGCAAACCCAATGGCCCCCTCTCACCCTCCACTTGCCGTTCTTCCATTTCAATAGATCGTATAGAGTTTCATCATCTTCTACCATTAGCAATGGCAAGCAGCGAGGCCGTTAACAGATCCAATGAACCAAGAAAGCAATCAAAGCGGGAACATGAGAATGAGTTCCACCACATGTATCTTTTTTTTGAAGCCAAGAAAAGGGGGATACACTCAATGGTGTTCACCCCAATATATTAAAAGAAAAAGGACATGGATACAAACAAGAAATTAAAACTAGCCACCCAACGTAGGAGGCAAGGAGCCTCCAGAACTGGGCGCCAAAAAAACAAAAGAAACAAGAAAATAAGCACACTAAACACGACTCCAATCAGCCACCAAAGCCCTCGCGCGACAGAGCACGTTCTCCAGATAAAACCGCTGCGCAGAGAATATGGCCTCGTTGCGAGCAAGCCATATCGACCATAAACAAGCCACCGGTGCCAAGAATCGCCTTCTCTCCACACGCCTATTCAAGAAGAGGGAATCACAGAAGGTCTCCACATCACGAGCATGCACCCAAGACATGAAGGGGTCATCCCACAGCCCCCGGACCAAGGGGCAGAGAAAAAGTAGATGGTCCAGGGATTCCACATTTGAATCACACAGGCCGCAGATATTGGAAACCGAAGGCAACAACCTTGAATAGCGATCGCGCGTCAAAAGCCTCTTTCTGCGGACGAGCCATAGGAAGAAGGTAATACGCAAGGGCAAGCCCAAGCTCCAGAAGAAACCTCAGTCTCTCACCAGGGAGTCCGAACGAGCAGGCAAAGTATCAAGCAAGGATGCGTAGGCCTTCCGAGTCGAGAAGTCGCCATCCCTCCAAAGCCAGTGATCCAAGCCCACAGAGGGAGAATTCGTTTGAGCAAGGACGTTCATCAGAGCAAGAAAATCAAAGAACCTCTGATCCGAGAAGATCCCTAGAAAGCGAGGAGACCAAGATGCATTCACCCAGCAGCAAGCGACGGAGACCTCCTTATTTTCCGCCAGAGCAAAGAGGCGAGGGAAGCGAATAGAAAGTGGCTCCCCCCCAACCATCAATCATTCCAAAAAGAGAAACCATGACTGTCCCCCAAAACAGGTTTAAAGGACGCTATGTTCTTCAAAAAGACCTCCTGAAGACCACGCCAGAACGGAGAGCTCCCACACATGACTCCCGAACCGCCCTCGCCAGCCCACTCTCTCCCATGATGCTCCCTTAAGATCCCACTACCATCTCTTCCCCACACCCTGCTTGCCCACTTAAGGAAGAACGCATCATTGATCAGCCTGAGGCGCCTAATCCCCAAACTACCTGCCAGCTTCTCCCTCACCACCTCCTCCCAAGCGACCAGGTGAATCCCACGCCCTCCGATACCCGTTTCCCCCATAAGAACCTCTTGAAGCAAGACTCAAGTTGCTTGCAAATCCTAGCAGGCAGACGTTGAGTCAACAAAAAATGAATTGGAATGGCGGCAAGGACCGAGCGAATAAGAATCAATTTACCTCCCTTTGAAAGAAGCGCCGTGCGCCAACCTGCCAATCTCGCCTCAACCGTCTCCACCACCCCACTCCAATCCTTAAGTCTAGGCCTCCCAACCACCAAGGGAAGGCCCAGATAGTCAAGCGGAAGGCTGCCCAAAGCAGAGCCCAGAATGTTAACAAAATCCATTGCCCTCGACTCCGATAGTCCAAAAGTAATAACCTTAGATTTGTTACCATTAATGCGCAATCCCGATAGTTCGCTAAAGAGGTCTAATGTCATCGACATGGCCGCAACTTCCGTATCACCCCCTTCAATAAAGCACAAAGTGTCGTCCGCAAATTGAATTAGCGGCACGGAAATGGCCCCCTTTGAAAAGCCCTTGGAGAGGCCCACAGCAACCACCCGGTCCACCATACGAGCTAAGACATCCGACGCAAGCACGAATAGAAGGGGGGCCAGAGGGCATCCCTGGCGCAGACCCCAACGCGGTTGAAAGCGCCCCCCTTCCAAGCCGCCATTAAGCAACAGAGAAAAGGAGACTGTAGTCACGCATCGCCGCATCCACGAAATCCACAACTCCGGGAAACCTCGCCTCCTGAGGACCGACCATAGAAAAGCCCAATCAACGCTATCATAAGCTTTAGCAAAATCAATTTTCCAAAGCACTCCTTGACGCCCCGAGGCTTTCCAATCCGCCACCAGCTCCGACGCAGCAACAATACAGTCCGATATTTGTCTCCCTTTGATGAAAGCCGCCTGAACGGGGGAGACAAGCGAGTCCAGCACCTTAGAGAGTCTCCTAGCAAGGACTTTAGCCACGATTAAATAGATGGCGTTTGAAATCGAGATGGGGCGAAAGTCCCCAATGTCCTCCGCCGCATCCCTCTTTGGAATCAAGAGCAGTAAAGCTCTATTCAGCCTATCAAAACCCGCATTTCCGCCGCTGAACTCCACCACATGTATCTGGAATTCATGTATCCATTATCTCAAAGAAACGAGCTGTCCACCAACTTGACAAAAGTTGGGGAATTAGGAAGCTGCTCCCTCGACTATGAGGTTGATTCGCGGTTAGCTGTATGATGTTGAAGTCACCATCGATGAGCCAAGGAAGCGCCAAAAACCTTGTGCATGTCAAATGCCGCTCATCCTATAGAGCTGAGCCAATTGAAGTGTTGGGGGAGCATTGATCATAGAGAGAAGAGATCGTCAATCGTCCGACTTGCATAGCAGAATCACAGACAACAAGTGCTGCGCCTCAACGGCATCAACCATCTCAAAAGATATTCATTCAACCCAGTTACGTTGCCACTAAAACGCCAACAGATGCCATCACCCAAATGTCAGAGACCCCCACGGTAAACCTCCAAATAAAAGCATCTTGGGACTCCAGCTTCGTCTCCTGAAATAAAAGCACATCAGCATGCCATATATCCAAAAGCAAGGCTAAATATCTGTTTTGGTCACCATATCGGTGACTGACTGAAATGAAAATTTGGCAGAAATTCGATCAAAATGTCGCCAAAATTTCGGTCATTTTGGGTCACTAGCTCTTCTATCATCCATCCTAAAGGTTCAAATATTGGTTATTTCGGTCAAAATTTAGTCACTTGTTGAAACGGAAATTCGACTGAATTTCATGAAATTTGATGCCATGTCCAAAGGGGAGCCAACAACTCTCCAGTTGTCAACTTAATCCTCATGAGGCTAAATAGGGGGCCACCCCCGCCAACTCCACACCCGCACATTTACCCACCTGTTCCCAGAAATGCCCCTTGGATTCAAGCAGTTCTCCATAACTATTCTAACATTTCACAGCTGGATGGTTTTTCCTTCCACAGATGTTGAAAAAGTGATCCATCCACCTCCATCCACAATGACCTCTGGCAGCAAATAAGGCAGATCTTTTAAGAGAAGGTGCCTCTGCGTTTTTTACCTCGCACCGTTGTCAAAGCTCTACTTCAATTATTTTTTGAGAAATTCCAGTTGCTTGCTGTCATCTCTCCTGGCTTGCTGCTCATTACATGGATGCATTATACCCATCTTCTCACAAAGTGATTAAAGTGCATTATAACATTCCACTATCATGTAGGTTGCCAAGATGCACTTATTGATATCACATTTTCAAGAATCCTTCTTTTGTTGGTAGTTATGTTTTTCAAGATTCACTACGTAATCTTTATAGTCTTTTTGTATTAATGGGATCTGTATTTTTGGTTAACCAATGATAACATAATAATAATGTTTTCTTGTTCTATGCATGGCATGCTTATCTTGTGGTTTGTTTTTGATGAGGCTGCATTACTTCTATATCATGTCACAAAGATAAAAAACACTTGTGATAACAATGCATTGTTGAATAACATAATAGAAGTAAGCTAAGAACAAGACACCAAATCAGGTGTAATCTTCATTGTAGTTGTCACCATATTTCCCATAACTGATTAGAAAAAAAATCTGTATGGATTTCTTGGACACATTCTTTTGCTGTATCTTTTATGATTTATTCATTTTTACAGGTTCTTTGGCCTGAATGCGGTTGGCAGCCAGTAACTCTTACAGATCTAATAACCTCAACCTCTGTGAAAAAGGTATACAGAAAAGCAACTTTATGCATTCATCCTGATAAAGTGCAGCAGAAAGGTGCAAATGTTCAGCAGAAGTATACTGCTGAAAAGGTTTTTGACATTCTTAAGGTATGCCAGTTTCTGTTTAATGTGTTTAGTCTTTTGTTTCAATGTTCTAATATCATTTTCATCTTCATTCTATATAAGATAAAATATGTTTTTTATTATAACTTTTGTCTTTGTGAAACAACTTCTATGGAAGATTGCGTTATGTCGGACACTGCAAAACTTAGATAAATATTTTACTTACCTCAAAATTTAGAGTAATATCTCGCACACAGGCCTGGAAGTGTCTAGAAAAGTTATTCTTTTCTATTTCCGTCATTACTTGGTCACTAAATAGGAGATGTTTCAATTGGTGTCCCCTAATCGACTATTTTTGTTCAAAATCATATTGGATAACTGTCCACCTTAAAAGTAATTGCCCTTTGACTTGAAAAGTGATGCTCTCTTTTAGCTGCTGATTAAATTCATTCGAGTGGTACTCAGCAAACCCTTTTTCTGAAAGTATTGATAATTGTCCTGGTGGTTGTATCTACTTAATATTTTCTCAAAGGACTTTGAACATTGGGAGACCTTTCTGCGGGTAAAACATGGAAAATGGGGAAAATCTATATGAAATTAAAGAACAATCAAGTAGGAAGATCAACAAAGGTTGTCTGTTAGGTGGAAGTTAAAATGAGAACATCAAGCATCTGTTCTTCTAATGTCCATTTGCTATGGCAGACCTTTGCTCAAATTGAGTCCGTGAAGGCTTTGACATTTTTTCTAGAAAGGGCGAAGGCCGGAGAAACCCAATTCTTGTAAATGCTCAGGATACATTTTTTTTTTTATTTTAGGGGCTATTCCTTAGTTCAAGATCCCTCTTATTAACCCGAATAAAAGAATGAGTAGATCTGTTGTGCCCAAAATGGAATGAGCTGGGGTCATAAACTTATAATCAGGAGACTTTTGAGAATATGGTGGATCAATTTTTACCTGCTTAAGTGCTCTTGAAGGGGAGATTTAATTTTGCCGTGCTGGCAAGTTTTTTCCTTGTATTTTTTCAAAGAAAATTGGATGCTCATTAACATCCAGTGATGATCCTCTGTCATTTCAGTTTTTTTTAAAACTAAGTGTATTAGGCATGTTGTAAAACGTGACTTAATTTCATGAAAGAATGCCATAATGATATAAGCATATTTAATTTTTCCCTAAAATATTTAAAATTAATAAAATTTGCTCTTTAAATTAAATATTCTAGATTTATTACAAAATCGTTATCTTTTTAGGTTTAAATAGAATCCAACCATTTACAGATGCATTACATAAGAAACGTGTTCAAAAAAGAAGAGAATGCCGCTAACATGAATAAAAAAGTAAAAGAAAAAGATGTGAACAGGTGGAGTTGTGAAAGAACAAGGATAATTGAAATCCATCACAAACTTTCAAAGGTAGGCCGTATTTTTCCATCTGCACATATGAGGAAGGAAGAGTTGATATAAGATTGAAGGAAAGATCATCTCAAAAAAAAGATTGAAGGAAAGAGATAAGGACCATGGAGAATTATTGCAATTCTCACATCCTTAACCTGAAAGGTTTCTTTTTCTTGTTTTGCTTAAGGTTAGAGCCACGAGGGACTTTTGCTCCATTTGTCTCTTGCTAACTGGGGATTGGGGGGTTCTTAGCTTTTAGATGGGAAGCTAGTCGGTTTACCAAGAGATGTTATCCTTCAGTATTTTACATTTCTTTCTGATCTCTTCCACTCGGATTTAGATCCCAAAAGCTAAGATCCCTTCGTATAGTCTTATTCCAACACTTCTTGGGCCTTCCTCGCCCTCTCTTAGCCGGCTCAACATCCCAAAACTCAAAAAATTTCAACGATGGATTTTTTTGATGGTGGAAATATTTGGTGGAAGAAGAAATTGGAAGTTGGAGGAAGAGAAGACTCGTCGGTTGCGGGGGGTTTGGGGAAGAAGCGCATAGATCGTGTGAATTGAGAGGAGAGAGATGGAATGGATAGATCTCAAATTTTGTTTCTTTGGAATGATCAAAATAATAGTCTGCCATCCCCTTATTTACGAGGGCTGGAATTACGGAAATAGAAAGAAGATGAAATCAAATCAAATAACATTCTAATTTGGACTCTAATTTATCTCCAACCAACTAAGTTATTGATTCGAGATCACATGCGATCTCGTTATTTAAAATAGAATTAAAATTGCAACGGATTCAATTAACAATATATAACATTAACTTGGCCTTAATTTAATTAAACTCCAATTAAAGGGATGGAAGATCTAATTGAACAAAATCGAATGGACTAACATTCTAATTTTGCCCTAATTTGCTGTTCTACGCTGCATCAGGGTACCAAGGAGTGCCCATTACCCATTCAAATAAATCGGGTACGGTGAGATGGGGTACCTGTTGGAACAAGACACGTTGATCCGTGACCTAATAATGATGTATCGGACTGATCAACGAGCGAGCTGGTCAGATACCTGCCCCGCGAACACCTTTGCTTCCTATATGGATTAGGAAAAAGGTTGGAGGCCATCATAAGAAAATTTTTTTGGGTTATGTTGAAGTATGTAATGAAGTGGTAATTGGATCTTTATAAGATACAATTACCACCCGCTTATGTTTAATCCCACATGGATGAGCGATGAGATTTTAGTCTGTCTATGGTGCTATATAAGGAGCCCCACACCTCGTGTACTCCGCGAGAAATTCAATAAGATGATCTGACTTTTTGAGGCATTCTCCCGTGATTTCATTCCGCTCCTTAGGGAGTAGGGTTCCACGTAAAATCCCAAGCATTTCATGTTTACCTTTCTTTATTTTATAGCTATGTTTATTGATTCGCTTCCGCATTATATATTACAACATGGTATCAGAGCGGGTTCAATTCTCGAGGGTTTATTTATGTTAATGTTTTGTTTGAGATTTGATTAAGAGAGCATATTATATTTTTGTTTATTGAGTTTTTTACCCGGCAGACCCTATAATCTTTGCCAATGACCTCTACAACCTTTGAAACATCGTAATTCCTCCCTCTCCCCCGTAAACTTGTTAACCTTTACCCTATAAATTCTATGGTTAACCCCCATCCATTTAACCATTAAAACTAATAGATTCTGTTATCTTTTTTATATTATATCCATTTTATTTATCAAATTTACTAAAGGTGCCACTCCTTCTCACCCACGTTAGATTTGCTCTCCAGAACCTCCTCTCCGCCACGACGACGACCACGGACACAACAACATCAACCACGTCCCTGTTCTTCGACCCCCTTCCCCCAGCCCGCCGCCTCCCCTTCCCCCGGCTCCCAGCCCGTCCCATCCGATCGAAGCCCTCCCATTGCTTGAAGCCCCCACCCCCCCGCTACCCCCTGGTCGAAGCCCGTGCCTCCCTTACGACCGCCCCCCTGCCCCGCTCCCTGCTCTTCGACCTCCCTCCCCCAGCCGTCGGCTCCCCTGGGAAAGCCCCCTGCCTCCAGCTCGCCGGCTCCCCGCCTCCCACCTCCTCCAGGTCCAGGTTGAGTGCCACCCTTGCGAGCGCCGCCCTCCTGCCGGGCTCCAATTTTAATGAGGAAGGATTATTTTTTCTTCTATGGATTAATTCTAGCCGTCCGATTGTGGATTGGTTATATTAACTCATTTTAACCCAAGGAAGTTAACTCTAGATGTGTCAATTTAACGGTAGGGTTCATGGGGTAAGACGGAGTAAGTTTACAGGGTTGAGGGAGGAATATCGATGTTTCAAAGGTCGTGGCAAAGATTATAGGGTCTGTTGGGTAAAAATCCCTTGTTTATTCTTGAAAATTATTCTGAAGATTATTCATATTCATCTGTTCTTCGAGGTCTGTATGATCAGTTCAAGTTCTGAAGATTATCTAGGGTTTCCTACGAAGCCCTACATCTTCAAGGTAGGCAGCACACTCCATGGCGGGGATTCCTCTATTGGAACCCTAACTTCCTCAGCAAGGTTCTATCTCCCATTGCGCGCAGGCGAGGCACACCTATACATGCAACAGCATCAATATTGGTTGTGAAACACTCCATCATATGCCATTGCACATCAATATTGATTGTAATCCAACTCATCAATAGAAAGCATCAACACATCTACACCAAGTGTGTGCATGTCTGCATCAAGTGAGCTACAACATATCGGTTTCCAACAAGATGCACAGCATGAGTCGAAGGCAAAACACTTGAAGATGCGACACTTGAAGGTGCCAAGAAGAGAAGATGCGATGCTTGAAGATGCCAAGCATGACTTGGAAGACACAATGGAGACATAGATATGAGATATGGCGATTCACGCGGCGGCGAGACCCCTCCCTCTCCAGCCACCACACCTTGTGGCAGTGAGGCTACAAGAACTCCAGATGCAAGAGCCCTTTGCCTCCGCCTCTGCATCCTAAGTTTAGTTGCAACATCAATAACCCTCTAGGCGGCAACACCGAACTTCTCCAGATGTACCTCTGGCGACGAATACCCAACGACGTTTCAGGCTCCATCTCCTCCTCTTCGAGGTTCCTTAGTCTGGAAAACCCATCTCCAGGCATGCAATCATCTCCTTGCTTGCACCATCTTCGAGCATACCTCCCTTGTGGCGGCGCTGGCAGAGTCTCCTATCCTCAAAGCTGCAGGAAGCATCAATCAGGGCCTTCGGGGGAACGCTAAGATTCATTAGAGACTTTTACCCTAAATAGTGCTTCTCCCTATTTGTGTGGCCCAATGGATCTTTGTATTCTGAAAAAGAGGGTTTCGAGTTTTTTTTAAACCCACTCCAATGGTCTGGTGTTAGTGCAGTGTGACAACCAGCTTAAAAATAGCCAGATCTTTTAACATGGATTTGAGCAAGAATCCATACAGTCGACCCTACTTATAGTGGGACACGGCTTCGTCAATTTAGCTGGGTTGAGTCCAAAAAAAGAGGGCTATGTACAAAAAAATCGTATGTATAAAAAGGGGATTTGGCTATAAAAAACATTATGCAAAAAAAGAGAAGAAAAAATGCATGTTTCTTTATTCTCCCAACTTGATTTATCTTCTTTATTCTATCAAGTATGGGAAAAAGGGGGAGTTGGACATGAACACATTCTTTAGGACTTTTGCACATCCATGACTGACAGACCGAGACTGCTACTGATCATCCGTCTTCACTAAGCATTGACTTCTTCGTCAGGGCGTACTTCTTCTACCCGACTACTACTTCGCGATGGATTTCTTCTTCTATTGCGACTCTTCTCCAAGCACGACAGAGATACATTCCAGTGACCTGGTATTGCGACGACTCTATAGGCATGCCCTAGATATATTCCGGTGACCTGAAAGTTGCAGATCCGTCCTCGAGCGAGGTCTTCTACCAGTTGCTGATATATGTTCTTGTGATGTATCGTGTGAGGATGTAGTGTATACTTTTTCTTTTTGTTGTAAGTTTGCCGCTTTCTCAGCTCCAACATGAGGGGGAGTGTTGAAGTATGTAATAAAGTAGTAATTGGATCTCTCTAGGATCCAATTACCACTCACTTATGATTAGTCCCACATGGATGAATGATGGGAACTCTGGTTTGTATGTGGGGCCATATAAGGAGCCCCACACCCCCTATATTAAATACATGCACACTATATACTATAATAACCATTTGTCATGAATTTGTTGAGAATCTTGAGATGCTTTAAACCCTAACACGTCTGTTAAATTGGATACATTTCGAGCTTTTTGTGCAACTTCCTTTCGAATGCTGGCAGGTGAAGCCCACCTTTTAGACAGAGGTCTTAGTGTCCGGTTAGCGAGCCTTGGGGGAAGGGGCATGCGCAGCCCCTTTGTGGGGGCTCAGGGCATTGCCCCGAAATGAAATTTAGCTTGAGGTTCATGTTTAAACCCTAGATGTTCACCTGGAAGGCAACTCATACGTATGGGAGAAATGGGGAAAATGACATAAATGGACCTCATTTCCCTTGAAATTTGAAGGAAGTTGACAATATATCGCTGATTCCGAGAAAAGGAGAATATGAGCCTCCTTGATTTCGCTGATCTGACGATAATGATATCTGTGAAATATCGCCGATAAGTAGCGATATTTAAGGCCACGGCGACAATGGATGAATTTTTTTCTACAAGATTTTGCCCTAATTGACCAAGTCATTCTCGTTGCTCAACCTATGTTTTATTATGAGTATGTATCTGAAAATGACATTGTTATGGAAATTTTAGTGCCTATGCTCGAGATTACAACCAAAAACATTTCTAGTAAAATATTGCCGAACTAAAGAGGACAGTAAGCTTGTCATAATATTGGCCGTCCACACTGACTTTGCTTTGGCTGAGAAGACCTTGGCTATTTCCTATAGGCCAAAGGATACCTTATATGGTAAAATACAACTGTAGCAGTATGCTTTCACGTAAAACACTTTGTTGCAATGTCAACTTTGCTGTACTTATTATAGCGCATGCAACCAAGCGTAGCACGTTCTATGTTTAACTTGAAGGGGTGTGCACGGAGATTAAAAAAGTTCGGATGTTCGGATGAAGTGGCAGAGGAATATATGCGGCGGTGATTTATGACGACACATGAGGGTTAAATTTAGGCTGGGTTGAAGGACTGGAAACATCTGGGTAAAAGTTGGGGAATATGATAATAACTTGAAGGGGTGTTCCAACTGCTGCAAATTGAAGAGGCAAAGACTTCGTACAAATTTAGGGAAAAGACGGTGTTTGACGGAATATGGGGACATTGTATAGCCTTTAGGTTCGGAGGACTTGATAACAATTTTGAACATTTGAGGTGGATTTAAGAGTGAATTTTAAACATACATTCAAACTCGATGGATGACTGCGCTCTTCCTTTTGCGGCTTTATGGTCTATTTGGGGAGGAAGGAATGATCTTGTTTTCAACAACCAGAGATTTTACTATGAAAATGTAATTGCTGTATGCTGCTCCCTCTATCGGCTCTGGTCTTCTAGATAATGTATCTTTCTTGATATGATTTTAATATAATTTTCGCGGTGGGTCCCGCCTTGGGACTTCACCCTCTTGCTTCTCAAAAAAAAACAAGTCAATAGAAAACAACTTGGGCTTATTTTCCTTACAATCTTCCATTCACATAGAATACTATCTAATGCGTCGTGTGCTTGGACCATCTCCTTTCTTTGTTTCTGTTGGAGTTGTTCTTTTCACCAAATAGTTTGATTGCTTTCTCCACTCAGAGAAACTTTTACCTGACCCATGGTCTAGATTTCCTTTCTGATTTCCATTTTTATAACGAGTGACTGCCTAACTCCGAGTACCGAAATAGTTTGCCTAGTTTTTGAAATGTGCATGTGCCTTTCATCAATTGTCCCTTTTGCGCAATGACTAATGTAGCAAAAACAAATCTAATGTTTCAACCTACAATCCTCTGAAACAGGAGGCATGGAACAAATTCAATACCGAGGAGCTCTCATAAGTATCATGACTGCAGCCGACAGTTTCGTCTCACCAGCTTGGGAGAAATCTTTTTTCTTGGCAATGAAAAAACAACCGGCCTACATGCGATTTATCTTCTGTAAGATCTGTGACTCCAGGTCCCCTTCTGAGCAGCTTTCGGAAGAGAAGCCGACATATTTTCCCTCTCACCTCCGATTTACCGTAGATTGTATCATATCAACCCCTTGCGGGATGTGCAGCCAGAAGCATTCAACAACCCGATGTTGACCTAGGTTCCTGTAAAGTTTATGTTTCTGTTCTCATATTCTTTTAATTTATGTTCCTCGTTGTAAATAGGCTGTCCGACTCAGGCAATAAGTTGTGATTTGTTGTAGCTGTGTTTTCATTGAAATACACTTGGTGGTACTTGTTGTATCTGGAACTCATATTCTTTATTCTCGAATAAATTTCCCTACTGGCATGTCAAATATGTGTAGCATAGCAATCTGAATGCATGGATATTTCTCACAATATTATGTTATGTTTGCTTGTTGACACTATTAAGTATGTGCTAGCTTGCATCTATACTTTGTGGACAGCTAGTTTGTTTTCTTTCTTGAATTATAATTTGAATATATCATGCGACTGTTGTTCCCTCAGTTGAAGCATCGGAGGATCAGGGAAAAACTCCATGTGCAAATGACGTTATCTGGACTGAGTCCTCCGACACCCACTTTCCATCCCCTCCTGCGCCCCCTCCGTCACCCACTTCCATCCCCGTCCTCACCAACCCCTACAACCCCTTCCGCCCCCTCCCACACCCCCTCCGCCACCTTCCTTCCGCCCCCTCCCACACCCCCTCCGCCACCTTCCTTCCGCCCCCTCCTTGAGACCCCCTATATTCATGGCCACATATGAATAACTTCAAAACAATCTTTAGAAAATAACACTTTAAGACCTTTGTCATGGATCTGATAAACACTCAATGGGTTGTGTTTCAGACTTTCAACAATGTTGACATGATTGATAGAGGTTATAGAATTGTTGATCGTACCTTCGCTAATTAATGATCACAACTTTGTGGTTGTTGCTAAAAGTGATTGTCCCGCTAACCTTGGCTTTGATCTTGAGGAAGAAGTCCTTGTCTCCGGTCATATGCTTGGAGTATTCTGTCCATGATTTACTTTCCGTTTCTTTCATGCTTGATATCATGCAAAATAGAGTCTGGTCATGATTTGAGGCTCACATCATCTCCTATTGTTCCTTTTCTCCATGTTTCCGATACCTTATTGGCTTTGACTTGCGAGATGAAACTTCTAACTCCAATTTAGTAGTTTTAGAACTACTTGCTTTAGTGGGTTCATAACTAATCCCAAACTTTGTTTTTATTTGATAATTTATTCCAAATATATCGTCGAGATTTTCTGTACTCTTCATGAACTTTGCTAAATCATTGACTAGAGAATGTGTGATTTTCTTTAATCCGGTAATAATGTTCTCTAGACTATCTATGTTAATCATACGAGCTTTAATCACTTTTTCATGGCAATGTTCATAAAGAAAAAAAATTAGTTCATGAATAATTTCCTTCAGCAAACCTATTTTTCATGAACCATAAAATTATGATGTTTTGCTATAGTTTAACGAATTAAATATCACAAATTCTGTCAGTAAAAAGCATAAAAAATCATTCTTTTCAAAAATCCTAAATAGATGCATTTCATTGAGAGATATATTTATTTTTTGAAAATAATATTATTTTAATTACTTGTAGCTTAAAAATTGCACCAAACTCAAACACTGCTTTATTTTTCATTTATTGTATATAAAATAAAAATACAATAATGCATTCTTTGCAGCATTTTTAATTCTCTACCTAGGAAAAATAGATATCTGCAAAAATATACATATTTTATATTTTTCAATATAAGTTAGACTTTAAATGTTGCATTATTCCTTTAATTTTCAATAACTGTTTTTAATCTTTAAATTGTGCAATTTTAAAATTATAGAAAAGTTTATTTTAGGATTAGATATCTTTATTGCAAACTAAAAAAATATTTATTCCCTAATTTTTAGAAGATCAATTAAATATTGGATTTAATTTTGAATCTTACGTATATATTGCAATCTTAATTTCACTACAAGAAACTGAACCTAAGGTAATAAATAATTTAAATATTTGTTGTCATATCTTCCAATGTTAAACAAAATAACAACATATATTATTCGTTGCCAGATCATCTTTTGTACTTCTAACTAGCAACGAATGTCATATTCATAGTTAAAAGTCCATATATAATGATGACTTTTCGTCGAATTGGTCGTTAAAATTCACATTAATTACCACCAAATTTAGCAATGATTAAAAAACTCAACGAATAACTGTTATTATATGATTCGTTGTGAGGAATATAGCAACGTCGAATACTACTCGTAGTTGTCTATTTAACTACGGAAGATATGGCAATGAATATTAAATTATTTGTTGTCTTAGTTCCCATTTCTTATAGTGTAAGCTCAAGTGAAGCCTCGGTTGCAGTACATTTGCATATTTGATTCATGCATTGTACGGCAGATTAAAATACCAAAAAATTATAATTGAGAACCCTAGTTACTTGCTTGTCTGTATTAAATTCATGAACACATATAATTGCCTCATTGTATCGGACCATGAACTTTCCCAAGTAAAAAAATGCCCGTACCTATTTCATATCATTTAGTTATGTTTTTAAATTGATTGATTTCACATTTGTACTATGATTGTATCTAATTCAGGGTTTAGAAAATCGGACCGGATCGGTTGGTCGGACCGGTTGGACCGGAAGCCAGCCTTGACCCAGTCGGTTCGGCCGGTTCTAGGTAATTAATTTTTTTTAAAAAAAGAAAATAGAAAGCCGGGTCAGACCGATGGGTCGGACCGAGTTGACCCGAGTGGTTGGACCGAGTTGACTTGGATTGCTCCGGTTTTGATGGTTTAGTATATTTTTAAAAAATAAAAGTTTAAATAATGAAATAATAGGGTTTGTATCACTTGTACCTTCTTAACTTCCGTGATTTCAGTTACGTCCTTCTCTTTTTTGGGAACATAACTTGTGCCACTATTTTCTTGGAGTAATTTTCTGGAAGCAACTATAAATAAATTATTACAATATTATGTTCATATATAATACTAGAAAATGTGACAATCTTTTTTAAAGTTTTATTCGAAATAGACAATCATGTTTTTCTGTTGAAAGATTTGACATTTTAAATGATTTATTTCATTGATATAAATACATATTTACATATATGTATCCGGTTTTATCGTTTCGAAAACCGGTTCGACTGGTTGAACCAGTAAATTAAGCCCGACCCGGTTGTTTTCCGAGTATATAGGAATGATGATGTCATGCTGACATCATCATCCATCCGACCGGTTTGGACCAATAGTCCAATCCAGTTGAACCAAACCGAAGACTAACGGGTTCAATGTCCAGTTCGATTTTTAAATCTTGATCTAATTAGCTTAGAGCGAAATATGGTCACTTGTCTGGATCTTCCAATTGACTGAAGCACCAGTAAATTCAATATCCTTTTGCACAGTTTTGCACATTAAATACCTTGCTGTCAACAATCCTTGATTTCTCAAAACAATGCAAGTAAAAGGACGAGCAAAGTACCCAATAAGGATTAAATATATCCATCAAAACTAGAAAATAGGGTTTTGAGCTTATGTTGGAGGCAGGAAGGCTAACAGCTGCACTGTTGGGATTCGCATGGGACAAAGTGACGTGGTGATGATTGACGCCTGTACTATACATAGAGAGAGAGGGGTCATCCTCTGAGATGAGATTTGGTGAAGATGGTGAGATGGAAGATTCTGAACCACTAATTTCAACCTTTTCTTTCCTGATTTCTCTCTCTTGGCTGAAATTAGTGGCCCAGAATCTCTCATCTCACCATCTCACAAAAATCTTATCTCATAGGATCGGCCCTCTCTCTCTTTCTCTCTATATATAGGATTTATTGGGACTGCCCCTAGGGGCAGCCATCATGGTTGCCCCGCCCCCTATTTTTGATATTTTTTTATTTTTTTTTTGAAAAATAAAATCATGTATATTCATCTTTATATCCGTCCTATATGCCACTCGAATTTCATCAGAAACAGAGACTCCTACTACCTCCATCGAGATGATGTCGATTTAAAAAAA
The DNA here is from genome assembly GCA_037367405.1 of Ottelia alismoides. Classification (NCBI taxonomy): domain Eukaryota; kingdom Viridiplantae; phylum Streptophyta; class Magnoliopsida; order Alismatales; family Hydrocharitaceae; genus Ottelia; species Ottelia alismoides. The sequence continues at coordinate 623,838 of JAZKJV010001464.1, read as the reverse complement.
TCCTGTTACTATTAAAAAATGGTTGTCTGGATGGAGGCCGTACGAGTCTCTGTTTCTGACGAAATTTCGAATGGCATATAGAAGGGATATAGGGATGAATATACATAGCGATATTTTTCAAAAAAAACAAAAAAACGTCGAAAACGACGCGGGAGCTGCCATTGTTGGCACCCCAAGAGGGGCAGGCCCATTAAACTCATATTATATATATATAGTAATCAATCAATAAATAGCCCTTCGTTAGGGTCAAAAGCCATCTAATTAGGTTTCTAGAAGCAGCCGCTGCTCTCCTGCAGAACAGATTCCCATATAATGTGTCATGAGATCATGCATGCTTCTGAGGAACGTGAAGGCCTCTGCTCTGCAAGTTGAATCGATTTGCCCTCCACTCCAATCTTCTTTTTTAAAGATATATCATTATCTTAATAGCTATGACTTCTCTATGATTTGGTAGGTTAATATAAGGATTAAGCAGACATGCAAATACTATCTGAAACATCCATCCAGAAAAAAAAGTTAAAACGATCTGGTCTTTTTTCCCTGATGATCAGACGACTTCAAGGATATGAAACAGAAGGGAAAATAGTATCACTGTTCATTTCTTTTTTGTTGGAAAGTATAGTATTAAAGAGAAAGCTTAGGAAAAATGAAAATAAATCTTTTCAGTTCTCTATTTTAGAACATAAACGAGTGATCAAGGGAAATGGAAGGAATTGAATGAAACTGCAATGTTTTATTTGGTGGTGATTAATTGTTGGTCTGAATATTTAATCGATGAATTCTGATATATATTATGCACAGAGAAGAACCCTGGCTTTTCACATGATCTTAGTCGGATCTGCAGCCTGCTGCCTCCCATCACCACCAGTCTTTAAAATGGGATCTCGTACACCTTTTCTGCACTTCCACCAGTTCATGTTTCTGTGTTCTGTCCCTTTATTTGCATTATTCCATGTACTCTGATGAGGGACGGAGCCGGAACATTTTTGAAGAGGGGGCACGAGGTTTTAAAAAAATATCTATCAAGTACAATACAATCTATTCATTATATAACAATAATTACTATGGGCACATTATATCTATAATTTTTCACATATATTTTTCATCAATTTTGAACTTATTCATTATATAATAATAGTCAATTTTGAACTTATTTTTAATCAACTATATCTTTTTATTCAATTTTACATAAATTGATATCATATATGTTCCACAATGTCAGGATTTTTTGTAAATGATATTTATACATTTTTTTAAAAAAAAGTATGTTATATTCAAGTATTTTAATTATTTTAAATTCAGTATACGGATTTTGATTAATTACAACATAAACTACTCTTGTTCCGAATCTGTATCAACTCAAAAATATAAAAAACCTAATTCTATATTTTTATCAATAACAAGAAATATTAATATCTATGAAGAAAAATATGTCGATAAAGAATATACATGCATTTGACCACTTTACTTGATAATAAATAGGACCAATGAATAATATATGATACTTGACAATAAATGATTTTTTTAAAATTTATTTTTTTAGATTGTGAATTAAACCCCTTATCTGTATAAGTGATAATGAGATTGGATGAAAGATCGATTCATTCTATAGTTCAACTCTAAAAAATGGATAACCAATACGATTAGGACAAGGATCTATTATAAGTTGATCAATTGAAGAAATTATCAATATAGGTTGATTTGAGATAAAAATCTATTATTTCTGGGTAGGAATTTATGTTAAAAGACATATCATCTATTGGTAAAAAGTATTGACCTTTTTCTAAAAAAATGAGGGAGCATGTACGAGTTTTGCCCTCAAAAAAACCAAATGAGGTATTATAATTATGAAATATTATGATTATTTTTACCTTAAAAATCTATAGGAAAAAAATTACATATACATATATTATGTAATTCCAAAATTAAGGGGGGCACTTGCCCCTCCTTGCCCCCTTAAATCTGACCTTGGCTCTGACCATTTTCTTACTTTGCCAAAACCTTAAAATATCATACATATTTCAGGCAGCGAATCTGAGATTTCTGTACAGGAGAATCAAAATAAAAGCAGGAATGTATGACAGGTACCATCATCTTAGTATTATAATAATCATAGTAATAACAAGCAATATCCGAAATAATTTTCTTCATTATTTCAAAATTATCTTTAAGCAGATCTGTATACCTTGTGCAAGTTGATGGGTCAACAGATATGGGAATAAATGCCCCTCTCCCACAAACTTGGTTGATGTTTGCATCCAAAAAGAAAGTGAGGAAATCACCAAGTGAGCAACTTGGAATAGAAATAGCCGTTGATCCATATCAGGCAAAAGGATCTCAAACATCATCTCTCCATGTCAGGGTTTAAAAAAATCGGACCGGACCGGTCGGTACCAGTTGGATCGGGAATCGGCCTCGACCCGGTCGGATTGCCGATTTAAGGTAATTAATTTGTTTAAAAAAAGAAAATAAAAACCGGGTCAGACTGGTGGTCGAACTGGGTTGACTCGGGTGGTTGGACCGGGTTGACTCGGTTTTGATGGTTTAGTATATTTTTTAAAAATAAAGGTTTAAACAATGAAATAATAGGGTTTTTATCACTTATACCCTTCTTAACTTCTACGATTTCACATTTTAAATGATCATTTCATTGACATATAAATACATATTTACATATATGTATCCGGTTTTATTGGTTCAAAAAACAGGTTCGACCGGTCGGACCAGTAAAATAAGTCCGGTTCGGTTTTTTTCCGAATCGATAGGAACGATGACGTCATGCTGACGTCACTACCGGTCCGACCGGTTTGGACTGACGGTCCGACCCGGTTGGACCAAACTGAAAACTAACCGGTTCAATGTCCGATCCGGTTTTTAAAACCTTCTCCGTATAGCAATTTAAGGTTGTGGACTTCAGGTCTTTCTCATGTTTCCAATGATATGTCATGTCTTGATAAAGAGTACTGCTTTAATTCCTGTCAACTTTGAGATTCTCCACCCAACTACTCTAATAAACAACAATCAGTTGTATTAACAGGTGTTTTTGGCATACTGTTTTTGCTTGAATAATCAAAACATTTCATGTTGTAAACTAGTTCTGAACTACTGATCTACTGCAAATCTTTTACACCTTGAGATTGGCATCCAGACATGCATATTTGTGATATGCTTTGTCGAAAACATGATCATTATAGTATATTTTAAATAATAATTACACGGATCTAAAGGAATTAAAAAGGAAGCATTACAGATTATCGTATCAATTAATTACATCCTCAATCCTCGTCAATGTAATTACATCATTCTGAACTCTTGATCCTTAACTACTCATTTGCCATCTATATATAGATTATCTGAACTATTTTCCTGTTCAAATTCACAGCCAACTCAGTTGTCATTTTGTTCAGTAGGGTTTGTTCTTGACGAGCTTTAGCATACTCATTAAGAGTTTTCGTGAGATTTGTTTCTTTCTTTCTTTTTGTTGACACTAATACATCATATATATGTTCATCCAAAAATATATATATATATCGATCCGCACTGTTTCGTGCAGGAAGAAGTCCTGATGGATGAAATTGAGGAGCTTAACAGGAAGGTCGATCTTGGCATATTGTACCTCTGCTAAGTACATGTATACATGTGTATCGCGGTTTCGATCGATGTTATAAATCATGGGAGAGTTGAAGTACACATCATCATGCAGGGAAACCACATCCACCTCGAGAACATGGAGCTCTACAAGAAGGTCAACCTTGCGCATCAGGAGAACCTGGAACTGCGCAAGAAGGTAATCACTGACCTTATTAATTAATTTTCTTAATTAGTTTCTTAATATCCTCTTTAAGGTTCACCAACAATTTATGTTTGTCATGTTGTTTGTTTGGATATTTTCTACTTGGGATTTTTGTGCTAACTTGTTTGTGTATCCTGGATGTATAAGAATGTGTTTTCTTCATTGCTTGCTTCTTTATATTTGCTATGAATATCATGTTATTGTTATATTGCTAGCAATGAATCATATAACAACGATTATTTGTGACTTTTCTTTTAGTCATCAGTAAACTAGCAATGATTTGTACACATTATTAACGAAAAAGACAACAAATAATCATCATTGTATGGAACTTTTTAAGCGACGAATATGATATTCATTGCGAATGAAAGAGAGAGAAAAATTGGCAGCGAATAATATCTTTTCAGAAGATATGGCAAAGAATATTCAAATTATTTGTTGCAGTAGGCTACTTCTGTTTATAACTCACGCAAATTTTAGGAATTGATGTCCATATGTATGATGTTAATTTGGAAGTTAAACATTACAGGTGAGTGCAAGTGCAAGCAGCTCAGGCACAGGTGATAGCTGCGAAACGAGCCAACTCCATTCCGATGAAGCTGCTAAACTGGGGTAATTATACTCGCCATTTATAAATTATAATCTGAAATATTGTTATCAGCATCTAAATTGGATGCATATAGGATAAGATCATGTAATGCTTTATTTGTCCAGTTTTCTGGGATGTGAAAAGATCTTATCCCTTCTTTGTTTTCAAGTTCATCAACTTTTGACCATTTCAGAAAAAATGATGTGCAGGTTCATCATCTGATCAAAAAAATTCCTTCAAGTTACTTCCCTTGATCCTCTAACTATATATCCATTAGAAACACAGGATAATTACAATGAGAACATATATACAAATTGATAGATAGATAGATATGCTTAGGCCACGAGATTAGGTCATGAAAGAGCAGACATTCAAATTGCAGGTAGATGATAACTAGAGAGGCCATTTTCATTGCCCTCATATGATTTTACTATGACAAGGAATAGCCACTTGATTGAGATGTGAGATGAAGAAAAGAGAGACAAATCCAGACATTTATGCATTGCTATATATATACAAAGACTCAGCACATATCAAGTATTTAAAATGTTTCAAAAAATTAGATTACTGCAACTATCAAGTCTGAATAGGGTCAAATATGTGCAGAAAAAACTGTTCATCGATCACATAATTCTTGATTTCGCAATCAACCAAACACCTTTTATTTCCTTTTAATTGACTTCCAAGGATGAAGATGCGTGCCGTCGTATTATCTCATTTATCTTGGAGCTAAGAAGTATTATATATATAATTTCCTCCATTTTCCTTGCAGATTACAACTGTATTACGAAGAGAGTGGTCGTCTCTGAAGGGTACATGCTGCCATATATATTTGTTTGTGGTGTGCCATTTCCAGTATATTGTGAAGCTGGAAACCCCTAAATAATGATCATGTTTTTCTATAAGAAAAATATAATATGGTATTGTTTTCTGTTTGATGTATATACGGGGTTCCCACAATGTGAGTTTATTTTCTAAATAAGAAGGGCCAAAGCAATGTGGCCTCTCTGTCCATTAATATCTTTGTGACCAACTAGATTGGATCTGGTCCTTGATCCTTCGGAATGCCTATTGTTTCCAGTGTTTCTGGTTTTTTAACCTTTGATTTCATGACAGCCTAACAGATGTGATCAGACGTCTTAAGTTTCAGAGGTTTTTGATAATTAACAGACGAGTTGGATTTAGTTTGGTTGTGTGGATATAATTAAAGCAACATATCACCACCCTTGAATGGTTCTAACCATGCATCCGAAGTGATAAGTATGCTCCATGTTCCAAGACCCAAACTCCATGCCTCTATACGCCATGTTCCATCTTCAAGCTCGCGCTCCTAGCTCTTCGTTAACCTTTGCATCTTCAACCTTGACACTCTCTTTATGATTCAGTCCTCAATTTACATCTCTCTCTACCTATCTCTCTCTCTCCCTCCCTAGATATGCTCCATGTTCCAGGACCCAAACTCCATGCCTCTGTACTCAGCATCAGCTACGACATATTTATCTTTATTGCGCTTATCCTCCATCTTCAAGCTCGTGCTCCTCGCTCTTCGTTAACCTTTGCATCTTCAACCTTGACACTCTCTTTATGATTCAGTCCTCGGTTGCAGTTTTCCGAGGTACTTTCAAGGACGATCTCATCAGTGTGCGAGGACGATGATCGTGTGCCGTCGTAGTATCCTGTGATTGGATCGCTAGTATCCTATGCATTGAAGCAAGAAATGGGAAGTTTTCAATTCAGGGGAAGATTGTCCCTAATCTAGTGAAGAAGTGTAGGCTTGAGTGGAGAATGAAGTGCGCATGAGATTTGAGCAAAATAGACTCCAATCACTCATCTTTGATGGCAAGCATGGTGAAAGAGCATGATATCAATCCAAGGGACAAGAAGAAGGTAAAAGTTGTGGAAACTCATGAACACGATACAAGTATCACTTTGACCATGCACATAGTGAATCCTAAGGTGTAATCTCTCTCTCTCTGAAGTACTTGCAAACAATATGGGCTTTGTGAACACAAAACAATGAAATCAATATTGATTTCATTTGAGGGTCAAAGTTGATGCAGTTCTACTTTTTTTATAAGATTTACTTTTGATTTTTAAGCATTTTTTAGGAGGAACTATTATTGGTTATGTAGATTCTCTTTTATCCTAATTGATCAAAGTCAAGGAAAGAGAAACAACAAAGCCAATACAACGAGAAATGGATAATGGATGCACGAGATTAGTGATGCAGCTTTTCCTCGCAAGCTCCATGTGATGCAAGATTGATTTTAAATTATACTAAATGCAAATGCATATGGAAATCATTCTAGTCACAAATTTCTATTAAGGGTGACAGAATAAAGTTATTTGACTTAGGTTCAAATGATCTATAGGAGCAAGCTTATATTAGGGGTGTACACAGATGGTCTACCGGGCACGGGCGAAAGAAATAAAGTACATATGGGTTCTATAACAAGCACACGAAACAAATGAAAATAAGTCAGCAAACAAAATTTACTAGATTCAAACACTAAAGCGAGAAACAAATGAAAACACAGTCGAAAGCCTTGAAAACATGAGAAAATCGAAAAACGATAAGTTAGTCGTATTCCTTGAATGTACAAGTATCCACGTCTGCGATAATCATTGGGATGATCGAGATCCACTGTTCCCCATGCTTTCCTAGACGCTCTAACAATCAGGTCCTCCTCGGACAAATAAGTCAAAGGTATCCAAATTATTTGAATAGGTAACATGTAATAACCTACGAGTACCTACAAATCACTACGGCAAATATATACACATCAAATGAACCATAACATAGCACAATAAAAAATGTGAAATCATATATAAAAGTGACACTTATATCAATTATTCTTTCTTCCAAGACTTCATGATTTTCAGTAACCAAACAGACCATCCGAAGAGGTATTAAAAGTTTTAAACAATCCATCTCCTGTTCTGATTTACAGTAACTGGCGATCCATTAGCTATGATAAAGATGGACACAAATCAAAATCCGATTTATTGTTGTGGAATTGTGTGGATATTTGACAAGAGATCTAACCTGTAATAATAAAGAAGCGAATTAGCAGACACCAAAATTCATTGGCATATAATTAGCACAAAAAGAGGACTGCAAGGATTATCCATAGGATAAGTTACATGTACACATGTAAGAGATCAATACATTTCCAAGGAGACCAAATAAATACTCTGTTGAGATGCACTTTACCCACTAACCCTAGGGGCAGTTTAGTCATATTGTAAACCACCCTACCCATAAACCCTAGAGGTATATGTGTCATCTCATATAGCAATTGTGCTGTAACTCTAGGCCTCTCTACCTATATAAAGAGCCCTAGGGATTCCCTTTCTCAATAAGAAATAGAAAGATTTCTATCTACTTGGTATCAGACGCCTCCCCCTCTCCTCCCCCCCCCCCCCCCCCTCGTCCGCCGCCGCCACACCCCTCCGCCAATCCCAATCCTCATCCCTCCACCATCATCCTCCTTCCTGGCGGAGCCTCACGCACCTCCATCCTCCTCTGCACCCGACCCCTTCCCAAATCCAGTCCCTTCCCCGCAACCCTCCAGCCCTCCCTCCCCCGTGTGCGCAGACCCCACCCCTAACCCGCAGATACCCCCCCTTCTCCCCCCAGAGCCCACTCCAGATTTCCCTCCAACCCAGACCTCCTTCAGGGTGCGATTCCCAAAGCTCCCCAGGCCTCTTTCAGGCCGCATCCACTACAGCACGACTCTTCCTGCGACTCCTTTCGAGGAGTTTCATACGTGTTGGTCATCCCTCCACGTGCAAGGCGTCTTCCCCCTCGACTCACGTTACTACGCAGCAAGCATCTCGTGGATCTTGTGGGTGCAGTTTTTCATCAGCCTCCGACATCCACTACTGACATGATTTAGGGATAAGTTGTTTTCTCTACCTTATTTTTAATACAGAAGGTCTGATTTCCTCTGACGTCATGTCACAATCAGAAGTGACATCACCGGGATATGATGGAGGGAGTACTCGACTACCCCTCGTTTGGGTCGATCCCTAAATTGGACGACACCAACTACCCCAAGTGGTCCCAGCATGTTCCTCATGATCGTACGAGGATACGATAAGGAACACATTCTCTTGGAGTCAGAACCTGCTGAAAGACATGCAAAAATGCGACTTGGGACAAAGACGATGGAATGGTCAGTTCGTGGATTATGGTCAGTGTCATTGATCGGATTGCTGATGAACTCGTTTATTACAACACTGTCCACGATATGTGGACCTCGCTTCAAGCCACATATGGTCAGGATAAGAATTCAACCAGGATGTACCAGATGTACTTCGACATGCTCAACATGAAGCAAGCAAGATGCTCACTACCTGAGTATTTCTCTCTCTTAAAATCCCTTTTGAGCGATATAATGCATGTATTCCAGGCTGCACGTGTCCAACTCAGAAACAACATCACCAGCAGATGGCAGTCCTCGTATTTCTTGCCGGCCTCGACTCTGGCTTATTTGGCTGCTCGCGATCAAATGATCACAGCGGCCACTCTCCCCACCATTGAAGAAGCATATAGTACTCTGAGTCGTCTTTCTATTCCTCACACAAGTGCTAAAAGCACTGATCAGGGGCAAATTTCTGCTCTCGCTTCTCCATCTGGCAAGAAGTTGTGGCTCCGTCAGGAGCCGTGGTCGAGGACGCTTCACTCCTGGGCGAGGCCGATACACAGTCTAGTGCTCGTACTGTCACAAGTTTGGTCACACCGAAGCTGTATGCTACAGTAAGCAGGGGTACCCTACTCCTAGGGCTCGAATGGCCAATGAAGGAGATAATCCTCTAGTAGAGGTCCCTAGAAAGAGACTTTGATGATCTGATGCAGCGTCTCACCAGGTTGCAATCGAACGAGTATTCTACCCCATATCAGGATAATACTACAGATACTGCAGCAATGGCACGATCAGGTATCTTCATAGCGTCTACCAATAGCATTACAAAATCAGAATGGTTGATTGATACAGGTGCTTCCACTCATCTGTGTGGCGAACGAACTCTCATACAACAAATGCGTAAAGTCCCCCTGGATGGACAGTACAGGTTGCTGATGGACGATTTTCCCAAATAAAAGGAAAAGGCGACGTCCATCTAACCTCTAATATCAGGCTCAACAATGTTTTATTTGTTCCGGATTTTCCCATCAGTCTTCTCTCAGTTAGCCAGATTTGCAAAGAACTCAACTGTCGAGCAATATTTGACGTTATATCTTGTGTATTTCAGGTAACTGGGAGGACGATTGGTGCGGGCCGTGAAGAAGGGGGAGTATATTACCATGTCCAGTCCTCTGACACTACAGCTTACTGTAGGACCACTTTCTCTGCATCCTCTGGTGCTCTTTGGCACCAATGTCTGGGTCATCCTTCTGTTCACAAGCTTCAACGAGTTCTTCCCCAGCTCCCTCCCACTGTACACCTAGAGTGTGAGGCCTGCCAACTGGGGAAACATCACCGGAGTTCCTTTCCTTCGTCGGGTACCATTCATTCTACTAGTCTATTTGAACTTGTTCATCTTGACATATGGGGACCCAGTCGCTATCCTGATCGGCCGGGGAATAGGTATTATTTGGTTATTATAGACGATTTTTCTCGTGTGTCTTGGTCCTTCTTAATGAAAAATAAGTCTGATGTCTTTCAAATCATTGTTCATTTCGTACATGAAATAAAAAATCAGTTCGGTACCACCATAAAAATCCTTAGATCTGACAATGCTAAGGAGTTAGTCTCACATGACATGAAATCATTCTTAGCGTCTCAAGGCATTTTGCATCAAACTACATGTCCTCATACATCCCAGCAGAATGGAGTGGCGGAGCGTAAACATAGACACATTCTTGATATTGCTCACACAATACTCATTGACTATCATGTGCCATCTACATATTGGGGTGATGCGGTACTAACTGCCACATATCTTATTAACCGCATGCCTTCTACTCCTATTGACGAGCAGATACCTATTGAGGTCCTTTTCTCAGGAAAAACCATATTTCATGTCCCTCCGAAAGTCTTTGGTTGCGTCGCCTTCGTTCATCTTCTTGATCCTGATAGGGATAAACTATCAGCCAGAGCAGTCAAATGTATTTTCCTAGGATATGCTCGAAATCAAAAAGGTTATAGGTGTTATGACCCACGTTCCAAGAGACACTACATAAGTGCTGATGTTACTTTCTTTGAATCTCTCCCTTATTACTCCCGATCAGGCACTAATGTATCACCTCCCCCCGTTACCACCTCTCCTCTTCCTATTCCTTTTCCTCAGGTTGATTACACCCCTTCTGCGCATGCACCATCTCCTCAGGTATGTCCCTCGATTGAGTTATTACAAACCGAAGACACAGATGCAGATACAGGTATCTCCGGAAACCCAAGGGCAGCTCCAAGTGACATACCTATAGCTCTTCGGAAGGGGACCAGGCAATGTCAATCGCGATACAGTACGAAGCATCCAATCTCTGTTGTTGTAACCTTTTCTGGACTTGGCCCTACATACAGACGGTTTTCCCAAGCTATCTCGAGTACCATTATTCCTCATAATCATACAGAGGCCATTCAGGACTCGAGATGGGCGCCTTGCAATGGAAGAAGAGATGTCTGCCTTGATCTCTCGGAACACCTGGACACTTGTAGATCCACCAGGAGACAATAAAAATTGTTGGCTCCAAATGGGTCTTCACTGTAAAGTACAATCCAGATGGGTCCATTTCTCGCTACAAAGCCCGACTTGTGGCAAAAGGGTTTACGCAAACTTATGGTGTTGATTTCTTTGATACCTTCTCGACAGTTGCTCGTTTATCCACCATAAGAATTCTCATGGCAGTAGCAGTACAGCTTGATCGGCCCTTGCATCAGCTAGATGTGAAAAACGCGTTCCTTTATGGGGACCTCCAAGAAATTGTGTATATGCAGCAACCACCTGGGTTCGAGATTCAAGGGGAGTGTCAGAAAGTTTGTTTGCTACACAAGGCCATATATGGTCTCAAGCAAAGTCCTCGTGCATGGTTTCAAAAATTATCTGATGCATTAGAGAATATGGGCCTCATCCGATCTTCAGCAGATCATTCCTTATTCATACGGAAGAATGGAAAAGGAACTGTGGCTGTGTTGGTATACGTGGATGACATTATTCTCACAGGAGATGACCATGATGGTATTATAGAAGTGAAGAAACAACTGGCAGAATAATTTGTGATCAAGGACTTGGGACCTCTAAGATATTTCCTAGGGATTGAAATAGCAAGATCCAAGAAAAGAATTATTATGTCTCAACGAAAGTACGCTACTGACCTCCTTCAAGAAACAGGGATGCTAGGATCCAAGCCAGCTCAGAGACCCATGGATCCTAAGGGACGTATCTATGAGGTAGGCGATGTTGAGGATAATGGTCGATACAGACGTCTAGTGAGTAAGCTACTATATCTTACCATCAACCGACCAGACATTGCTCTTGTTGTCGGCAAACTTAGCCAGTTTATGGACTCACCACCTCAACCCACTATGATGCATGCATAATGGTCTTAAGGTACATCAAATCATCTCCAGGAAGAGGACTACTATTTACCAAGGGCAATAACTTTGACCTCATGTCATATTCAGACGCAGACTGTGGAGGTAGCCTGATCGATAAAAAGTCTACTACAGGGTTCTGCACTTATCTTGCAGGAAATTTAATCACATGGAGAAGCAAGAAACAAGTTGTGGTCTCTCGCTCGAGTGCTGAAAGTGAATACCGAGCCATGGCTCAAGCTGCAGCAGAACTTGTATGGGTCCGATCTATACTTACCGATCTTCATATCACTCCTGGAAAGATCATGGAACTTAGATGCGACAATCAAGCGGCAATGCACATAGCCAACAATCCTATGTTCCACGAACGCACCAAACATGTGGAAATCAACTGCCACTATACTAGAGATTTGATACAGAAAGGGCTACTTCGTACTCAGAGCGTACCTTCCTCGGATCAAACGGCAGATATATTCACCAAGCCGCTTGCACGCATACAGTTTGAAAAATGTTGTAACAAGCTGAGCATGATTGATATATATGCTCCAGCTTGAAGGGGAGTGTTGAGATGCACTTTACCCACTAACCCTAGGGGCAGTTTAGTCATATTGTAAACCACCCTACCCATAAACCCTAGGGGTATATGTGTCATCTCATATAGCAATTGTGTTGTAACCCTAGGCCTCTCTACCTATATAAAGAGCCCTAGGGATTCCCTTTCTTAATAAGAAATAGAAACATTTCTATCTACTTACTCAAAACCAACAGTGGTTTAGATAGAAAAATGCTAGTCAATCAAAAGTCATCCTACTGCACCATTCAAGGAGAATAAACAAACATCACAATGCATTATAATATAATAAAAACAACAAAGGATTTTTTTCAGACAGTTCTTGTGTACTACCCAGTATTCTTCGCTCGAAGAAAAATGGAGGAGTCTTCAATCCATTTATATGCACTGACATATTTCCAAGTCTCACAACAGGGTCAAGATCAGAAGGTGTGGAGAGCCGAGGCCTTCTCGGTTGTGAAGGCACACCCCTCCATTGCTCCCACTTCAGGAACTGCAGTTATATTATTCTGGATATCATGGTACTGTGATCTGACGGTGATATCGTCACTCTTGTCCACAACACCCCATCCTCTTCTCTGTGGATATCGTGTGCTCCACTCCATGGATATTTTAATTTAGAATTACCCAATATGCTTCGATAGCATCGGAAAAATTGGTCTCGGCATTAGAAACTGTGTTCAAAAACTGTTCTTCGAAGGAACGGAGAGCAACACTGGAAGGCGGCCAGGGGCGGAACTAGTATATATTATGACGGGTCATGGACCTCCCATGATTATTATACATCACTTGTACAACGTATTAAGCTTTTAATACGTCCTCTCCATAATTGTATAATAATGAACGTTTTGTAGGGAAATGAGTAGAATCATCAAATGGCCAAGTGGTAGAGTGTTGTGATCATTATTTTGAAGACTAGGGTTCCAATCTTAACTCCATCAAATTTTACCTTTTTTGTATGGTTTATCCAATCATTTTCAAAGTATCAAAATAATTAGATATAGAATTGTACTCGAGTTTATTTATCTCTCCCATTATTTTTAGTACACCTTGTAAGTAAACTAACTGTTATTGTTTCCTTTTAGCCATGAACTTTTTTGTTTCAAATAATCTTATATCATGAGTTTTCCATCCAATTCGTATATATTTAAGTCGATTCTATAAAGTATTTCTAACATTACTCGTATGTGATAAATTTCGTTTTACATCTGTATTATTTTATAAGGATATGGTAAGACATCTGTATCCGCATCTGTATTCGTATTAAAAAACGGATAAGGATACGGTAGTACATATATCCGTATCCTCCGTTTGCATCCCTAGAGGTAAGTCGTGGGGTGCAAACCCTAACCGAAGAAGAGAGGAAAAGCGTGACTTCCCATTTCCAATGGCAGTGCGCAGTGGGGGCAATCGTCCAACAGTGGTGGGAGATCCTAACCGGCTACCCGGTTCAACCCATGGATTTTCCATCTAGTCAAGAAGGTTGAGCGGGTCAAGTAATTGTAGGTATTCGATCCGGATAATTTTCTTCGGATACCCGTAAATTTAGTGTCAAATTTGACGTAAATTTATTACATTTCAAAAGTGTTGCGTTTAATTGGAGATTGAAGAATAGATAGGATTTCTTTTATTTTACCAACACAATGTATCATTAGTGCCTTTCTTAGCTTATGCAATATCAGTTACGCCTTTCTTTTTTTGTAATATCTGATGTGCAGCTGACTTCTTACAAAATCCACATATATCTACTTTTGTAATATCAGTTATGCTCTACTTTACCTTATTGAAGAATAGAACGGTTAATTTTATTGAAAAAAACGGAGCGCAGCTGATATTGGAAAAAGAAAAAGGTATAACTGATATTATAGAAGATGAGAACTGCTAAAAAATAATAAATATTGTAATGTTTGGAAATATGCACTACGGGAAAATGCAAGAGCCAACCTATATAAAACAAAAGTATATGAGTCAATATTCTTACATGGAATTTGAAAAACCATGCGGTTCTTATCTCCACACACTACAGTTTTAGATATAGTCTTTGCTTTGGACGGTTCAATTCAAATAATATTAATTAATTCCTATGCTTGCTGACTTGCGAACTTCAACCGCTTTTATCATACATTTTTTCTTTGCATTTCAGCCCTTTATTATTATTTTTTAATCATATACTCGTACTTTAGATACATCCACCAGTTGGGGGCATTAATTGAAGGAAAGTCAGCATCTAGGAGAGTTGTATTATCCATTATTGGCATATGTCAAAGGGATGTGGTATGTGGACATTATCATCTTGGGTTTTCCGTCAAATAACCATTTTTGATCGAAGCGGATCGCTCTATTTTTCCAGTGTCATGGGTCAGGTCATGTACAAAATGGAGCAGGTTTCCGCTCCATGAGCACCTCTACAGTCGATATAGGATTTATTCTCCATAATTCCACTTATTCATTTTAGATTTTATTATCATGATCATATTTTATTCTTATTTTTATTTTTCCATTATTATAGAGATTTGTTATCGAGAATCTTGACCATAGACGTCAATATTTCGAACATCAAACGTATTTCCAAACATTATACATGGATATACAGGCGGGTGTTTGATGAATCGGTTGAGTATGTTTAGTTATTTGATTGGGTTGATCAAATTGATATGTTTGGATGAGTGATTTAGATTGATTAAAAAGCTCACCAAACCTAAGAAATATAATGAAATTTTACGTTTTTATTATTGCAAAAATGGTCTTTAGAGGGGTACAAGCGCAATATCCCCGTGAGGAAAAAGCCCTTCTTCCCAAACAGCGCCATCCAAACAAAGGGAACAGATAGCATCTCCCTCCCTCCCCCAGACGTGAACCCGATGACCACCATCCCCATCGCCGTCGATCCTTCCTCTCTATCCACGCCGTGTACTCCACGTCCCTTCTCCCCCTCCTGTCCGGGCGTTCTCCTGGATCCGCGGCTCGTGATCTTCTTCCCCCACAAAAGAGCTTCCATCTTGGCGCCCAGATTCCACTTGGGTCATCCCTCTCTTTTTCCCGCAGATATGCGGCTCGTATCCTCCATTTGGACGTGATTTGGGAGTTGGGTATCGATCTAAAAACTCGTGAATCCGCTTCTGGGATCTGTTTCGCTTTGTCGGTCGTTCCCAAGATCGGAATTTTTCGAGTTGGGTACCCGTGTTTCCGGTCCTTTTCCCTCCCATTCCGACGTGATTCTGCCTCTTCCGCTTCAAACGACGAGTTGGGCCGTGGTCAGGAGCCGATTTTGCGTTGTTGGTTGTTCCAAACATTGGATTTTTCGAGTTGGGTTCCCGTGATTATACTCCTTTTCCTCGAACCCAACGGGATTCCTTACCTCCTGCGTCGAGTTACAAGTTGGGTCGTGTTGGCAATCCGATTTCGCATTGTTGGTCGCTCCCAAGATTAGATTTTTTGAATTGAATCACCTGATTTTTCGGTGACCAATGGATCTCCACGTCCAAGATAGACCATCTGATGAGGAGGAGATGAAGGAGAGGATCTCTACGACAGTTGGGTTCCACCGTACGCACCGCTTCCCCGGGGCTGTGCGGACGAGGGCCTATCTCTTCGATGGGCGAGGCAAGTACGACGAGGAAAGAATGGAACTTGGACGACAGGGGATCTGGGGGGGAGTTCTCGTGGTACCACGTCGAGCTCCCGAAGAGAGACCAGAAGCTCACGCTTTATGCCCAGTATTTGATCGATGTGCTCTGCCCGCCATTGAAGCTCCAGGAGATTCTGGCACTGGGGAGCAATGGGCCCTTCTGCGGGCACGTAAATGGGGCCCTGGTGTTCAGGGTCAACTCCCCGGGGCCGCCGGGGAGCAATTTCACTCTGCGGCTTGCTGCACGCATCACCGAGAACTCGGTGATCACAGTTTCGCTGGGGCGGGTGCCTCGGCTCGGGTTCTCTCACGCTAGGAACACTTTGCTGTCTGAGATCCCAATAATAGAAGCACCGGGGTCTTTTTCAGATGTGGAGAAGGGAGGCATGGAGAGGACTCCGATCGAGGAGCATGTGCTTGAGTTCTTTCTCACGATGAATCATTCCGAGCAGGCGGATAATCCGGTGCCAAGGAGCGTGTCGAACTTGGTGGTGCACATTGTGGATACACATGTGGATCATGTGCAGGACATTGTGACTAATCTGGAGATGGAGCTGGACTCGGTGGAGTTGGAATTGGATAAAGGTACATGTTCTTGTTGATGTGTTATAGTTTTTGATGATTCTGCGTGTTGTTTTTGGATGTTTGGATGTATAGATAAGATGTGAACAGCTAAAGTCCATCCAGTTTTGAAGCCAGAAAAACTGTTGTCTTGCCTAAGATTATGAACTAGATTTATCAGAAGGGCCTGTGCTATATGACCACAATCTAGTTATAACTTTTGTCTGACTCATTTGGAGCTACCAGGATTAGTCTGGTTTGCATAGGGTTTTCCTTAAAAGAAATATCTTGTTTTGACATGTTTTGTATGTCCATTGATGGATTTAGATATAAATTATAGCTGCAGGTTTAGGATGCCTTCACAGTGCAACCGTGCTTTCCAAAAACTACAATAACAGTAACATCCAGTTTCCTGATATATGCATGAAAGCCCGTCGAATTATACATTAAGTTTGATCAGATACATGTTTTTTTCTCCTCCAAACGTATCTATCAGTGGTTGCACCTATGGTTTTAGTTGGAATATGCTAAATCATATCAAATAGTGTCGACTTTCGAGCATTTTTCTGCCTCATACTACAAGACTACAAGCTGGGACATCAATTAACCCTATACCTTCTCACTCTAGCCACTCATTTCGTGTTCCTCCCGTTTTTATCTTCTGTTGTTTCAAAGCCATTTCCTGTCACTTTTTCCCTGATAATGTCAGCTGGGATCCAATCATGTTTCTATCATTGGGATGCATTTCTTGATAAGCATATTCATGTATAAAAAAAAGGGATTTTTACACCCATAACCCCGAGTAATTTTGCAATAACATTCATAACCCTGCATAATCGCGAATTACATGAGAAACCTCGAGTAATGCTTAACTCTTACATGACATAACCCCGTGTTATATTCCGTTTGGGACCTCCGTTATATTTGACGGTTTCCATTGAAAAAGATTGCACTGTCCCTACAGTTCATTCTTATTTACAAAACATGCCATCCTCTCTTCCCCGATGAAGCCTGCTCGAAGCCCCATGCAACCCGCTGCCAATAAGCTCGTCGCTCTCCTCCTGCCATCCACTGCACTGCAGCCATATCTCCCCGAAACCGAATGTCCCCTTCCTCGCTTCGAAGCCCCCCCCCAGCAGCAACTCCTGTCGAAGCCTCCCCGCGCGTGCTGCTCATGCCGAAGCCCCCGGCGCACCCCACCTGGCTCCCCCTCCCCGAGCAGCAGCTCGTGTCGAGCCAGCACCGACCTCTCCCAAAGCCCCAGCCCGGTCGAAAGCCCCCCCCCCCCCGACCCGACCCGAGCAGCTCTCCAAAACCCCGACCCGACAGAAGCTCCCCCCTCCCCACCCCCAACCCAAGCGCCCCCGCCCGGCCCCACGCAGCATCCCCAACCCCCCCCCTCCCCCGCCCGGCCCCATGCGCCGCCGAATCTCGATCCCCGTCGCGTCCGCCCAGCCGAATCTCAAGCCCCCCACCCACCCACTCCTGTCGAGATTCCCCACACCCGCTGCCAGATCTCAAAGCCCCCCTCGGCTCGGCCTGCCTGCCGACTCCCTTCGCCAACTCGAAGATGCCCTCCATTGTCTCCGCATTCGCCTACAAGCCTCCACCTTGTCAATTTTTTCTTCTCATTTTTTATTTTAGATAATCCTAACCGTTGGATCATAGGTTAGTTAGATAAACTCGTTTATATGGTTAAGTTAACATATTAAATTAACGGAGGGTTATGAGTGTGAGACGGAGTGATTATCTGGGGGTTCTCATGTAATTCATGATTATGTAGGGTTATGATTGTAATTGTGGAATTACTCAAGGTTATGGGTGTAAAAATCCCATAAAAAATGGTGAAGCCTTCTCCCACTATAAGTAGGGCCGGCTTTATGGATTCTTGCTCAAATCTATGTTGAAAGATTCGACTATTTTTTACGTTAGCTGCTGACTGCCTAATGCTACCCGCACAAAGAGGGATTTGAACCTTGTTCTGTTGGGTGGTAGGTACACTGCACTACCAACAAACTATTTAAGTGGGTACAAGCATATTCATGAATATTGTAAAAATTCATGTATAATTGTCATTCAAACTACTAATAGAAAGGAATGTTTTACTCGTGTCGGTTGATGTGTGTGGTTGGGCATTTTTGAAACATTACTCCAAATGGCTGTAGAGGAGGATCAATGTCGTTGAGATTTCAATAAGTGGTTGGGGTTTTTTATTCTCTATCACTGACTGGATGTTTTCTTGAATGTGCAGGTGGCTATGCACTGAAGAAACAGATGCTGGATGATCGACGTTTCGCCAAGCTGCATCTTGACTTGCAGCGCCTTCTGCAGGTGTGCATTCGTGTTTCTGGCTCTACCCTATTGCAAGAAGCAAAAGTTGTTTTCACTGATATGTGTTCTTACTTGTTAGAAGGCATGTAACGGAAAATTTTATTTGCAGGCAGTTGCCCATAGTGAGCGAGTGTTCCCACGTGTGAAAGAAAAATGTGCAAGCAAAAGTTGGTTCGCGATGGAAGATATAGTCTATCTGGAGGAACACATTAGTCGACTCAGACGGATAAAAGAGAATTTGGGCTTTATAGTTAACCGAGTCACAGCGATCCAGTCTGGGCTCGATAGTTGGCAGGCAGAACAAATAAACCGGAAGCTCTACTATCTCTCTTTTCTTTCCATGATATTCCTCCCTCTATCAATTATCACTGGAAGTAGGTACCCTTCACCAATGTGCATCGAACTTTCATTAACTTAAAAATGACGCCCGTGTCATTCTCACTGCAGTATTTGGAATGAATGTGGGTGGTGTACCGTGGACTGGACAGGATGATCCCACCATTAAAGACGGGTTCCGCAATGTCCTGATTCTATGCGTTGCAATGTTTTTACTTCCGCTGTTCTTCTTCGGTTTCCGAGCTCTTTATGTCCACATATCTGGATGGCGGAGAGGAGCATCGCTGCGGAGGAGCTTGTCTTTGAACAGAAAGGGGTTCTTCCTGAAGAGGACGCCGTCCAGAGGTTGCCCGTTTCCTGGAACAGATTATCACCAAATTTAATGTAAGGTATGCAGTTCTGTTCATGTCTAAAAGTATGTGATCAAATTTCCAATCGAGTTTACTTTCAGTGATTACACTTAACACGAAACCTGCTAGTTTGGTTGGATTATGTGGTGCATCAGATAATCCACATATTCAGCTTGTATATTTCTTGCAGGTGAATCCGATTCATCGTCTTAACATACCCATTTCTACATCAGTCCTGCACTTTTATTGCAGAAAGGTTGGCCTGAAACTCGACTTCATGGGGTCTCGATCCATTTCTCAGGTATCCACGGTGCATGTTTCACACGAAGTTCCCGAATGGAATTCAGGGACTGTCGATTTTTGTTTAGTCAAGCGGGAACTGTGAGGATTGGTAATTAGATCCCCAAACTATTTGCTGCAGGGGCTGACGACTTTTCCATCGATTTACTTGTGAGTTTATTCATTCTCATCTGTAAAGATAATGACAAGCTTTGTACATGAGGGACGTTTTCGAGGTTCCCCATTTCTTTCCTACTTTTTAGTGATACAGGATTTTGAAAGAATGTGACTTGTTTACATCTTGATCCATTTTTCTGCGTGTAATCCTGCGTTTTAGATGTGCATTAAACCCCAGAGCGACTTAATATGGGAAAATCTGGAGGAAAACTTATGTAGCGGTCGGTCGCCACTTGAAGTGAAAAGAGACATTGTTGTCGTTGTTGTTGATACGAAGACAAGAATGGACAGAGTTGCATGGATTGTTGATGAGAACCGATGCACCATAAGAGAATCGATGATGTACCGGCAAGTATAGAAGTGCACTGATAGCTTCAATACCTTAAAATTTTCATTTCCTCTTTTGAAGGTACTGACTCCTTACTATCCGATGTTGGCGCAATGATCGCAACATATTTTTTGTGTTTGGAAAGAACATGAAGTGATGGAAGATTAACACAATGAGCTTGCTTTCTTTTTACTAGGGAACTTGGTGCTTTGAGTCCATTGTTGGATAAGGGATCAGGTCCTCTTATTAGGGAATAAAGGGGGTTATTCTTTATCTATCTTTGTTCCTTGTTCTTATTCATACGGGACTTAACAAGAACGAAGAGGTAAATTCGTTTGGACGGTCTCCGTGTAAACTTATTCCACGGAACCTTCAGGCGAACTTATAATTTGTTAAGTACCCCAAGGAAGTTGTCACTTCAAGTCACGGCTTCCATTGTGGTTTATTTACATGGGAAAAAAATGCATGGAAGCCGCCTCTTGAAGATGCGGCTTCGGTTTTGGCCAAAGCCGCCTCTTGAAGAGGCTGCTTCCAAGTAAATAAATCACATGTAAACAAACCCCAATGGAAGCCGTGAGTTGAAGTGACGGCTTCCTTGGGGTACTTAGCAAATTATAAGTTTACTTGGAGGTTCCGTGGAATAAGTTTCCAAGGATACCGTCCAGACGAACTTCTCAATATTTGTTCTTTGTTCCCTATTCAGCACAAAGCATGGAGCAGATTTGAGTATTACACCTATTTGCAGATGAGTGGGAAATTGATTAGAGGGTAATAATTAACAAGGATGACCTTTTTTTTTTGTGAGAATGACTTACAAGATTAGCCATGAGATAAAACTTCTCAACAATTGTTATTGGATTGGCCATCCCAAAATTTTGGTACAACATATATATGAGGTCATTTTTTTGTCAGTAGGGGGCTATGGATGATTAAAAAGGAACAAGGATGTTTTATTCTCGGTAAATTTGAATGTTATCATCCTTGAATCTATCCTGCACATTGAATCAAATGAAAATTATTTTTGAACGAATACAAATTAATTTAAATTTGATCCGATTAGCTTTTGAATCCACAAGCTAAGTTCACATGCGTTTTGGTATTTACTTGAACTATTTTTTTCGAATGAATTCTAATCGAATTTGAAAAAATGAGTTTATTCTGAAGTCCTGATTGAGTCATACTTACCATGAGTTAATAAGAAGGATTATTCTAAAAATAAGTTGCAACAAGCAGTCATTCCATATACGTAATAAATTGCTTTGTAATCGAGACGTTTTGAATAGGTAGCAACTCACCAACATAGTTTGGATACCTAAGGACCATTTGAATACAAATTAAAAATGAAATAAAGTCATTCATTTGAAGAGACGCATGGCTCTTCCAATGAAGTTTCTTTGTGACAACCATGCGGCTCTATGCATTGCAACAACCAAAGCAAGATTGTTTACAATGAATAGAGTCGCATGGTTTTTGCAAAGCAACTGCTTTGGAAGAGGCAAGTCAATAGTTAAGTTTGTCAGAACGAATCCGACCTACATCATCTCAGTGCTCCCCTGCATTCTGACTTTGCACTAGATCTAGCAACCAAAGAACCCTATATGAAAACCGCAAAAGCAGAGGTAGACTTCTTGTTCTTAGGGCATCCTACATAGTTAGCATCTGTAGATGTCACGATGGTAAGAGAAGTCCCTCTGCAAAAAGACAATCATGTACCTGGAGAAGAATTCAGATACCTTAGGATCATGAGAACGTCATCCATTTGTGCTTATCGTGGTTGCTTCATAAATTGGTGGACTTAGCTTTCTACGAAGGAGATATTTGACCCAGTAATGGTCAGATAGAGGAGCTTCCCAACAAGCTCCTTGTATTTCCTCCGGTCCACATCATGTGTACCATCATCGCAGAGCTTCATATTGGGGTCATGAGAGTAGTGGTAGGTATGTAGTTTTCCATTCATGCATGGTGGTAGGTTTGTGAATCTGAGGTGGACGGCAAGAATGGAGAAGTTGGAGAAGGTGAAGGACGAAGGGGCTCATGAATAACATCGGAGGGAGGTGAAGAAGACACATAGAGTGGCTGCGAATATGGGAGAAGGTCGTCCGGCGAAGATGTGCGTCTCTTGGGAGACAAATGATAGAGGTTGATAAAAAGCAGTGACCGTTGGATCAAGAGATCCAACTGTTGTGACTTGCGTGTGAAGGAATGAAGGGGAGTCGTCTGATCAATTGATCAGACACTCCATATGGGGGCACTAATGGAGGCTCAAGGACCGTATGATCAAGTGATCAGATGGCTGAGATTAAAGGAGGAAGAGAGTAAAGAGCAGCGCCATGTACCAAGGAGAGGTTGCATGACCAAATCAGAAAATAAAGAAATGAAGAAAATACTGTAAACAAAAATAAAATAATAAATGAAGTCAAATTAAAAGGTGTTCTGAAAGTGTATTGTTTAAAGATCTACAACTTTCATGTAGAAACTAAACCAAAAATACATTATAGATACACAATATAATTTATGGAAATATTTTTTATGAACATAAAAATATCAATTTAATTTGTTTTGTTTTTTTTGTTTTTTTGAGTAGAAATTAGTATATTATATATTATTTACAATATTACATTAATTTTTATGGTATTTTAATATAAACAAATCATATAAAATAATAAGAACAATAAACACACAAATATAAAACTAAAGTCTTTATTTATTTACAACAATTAGCTTAATTATTCATAAGGTGTCTAAAGTTAATTATATTTAATTACGTGTTGAATTGGTTGAATAAGTTAAGATAGAGGTTTAATTAATAAAAATAATGTTGATGAATATAAGATTCATTAGACCACCTCCACAGGAGGTATAGAAGCACTCGTGAGAAGATGGATGTATGTAGCATCGTACTATAAGTCAAGTGTTGCCAGAAAAACCCCGATCATAGTAGCTTCATGTACAGCATTTGTTGTTCAACAGAACCATTTAGAGGCATGTAGCTGTGAATCTTCTTAAGAAGGCCTGAAGCCGGGAGTAGAAAGCATAAAGTGGATGTATATCTTGCTTGGCTGAGAAAATCGTACTGAAGTTGCAGGATCTTCGTCTCATTCCCCGCTTGCGAGTATGTGGCTACAAGGATTTTCCACATTGTCTTACAGTGGGATGACGGAGAATATTGTTGGTTATCTCTGTGGTAAGCATACCAGATATCCCTATATGAACATCCGCATCATCTTGCTTCCACGAAGCATTCCTGTTTACCAATCGCCTCGAGCTTTCTCAGAATGTGCCCCTTGTTGTTGCATTGCATAATTCTGATAAATTGCACGGATCATAACTCATAATTGTTTTGTCAATATTGACGATGGGTTTCAAACCATTAAAGTCTCCAGAAGATGATAGTTCAATGTTGTTGTCTGAGACGATGATCTACAACGTCCAAGAAGAATGCAAATATGGTTGAAGAACTATATGAAATTTGCCTACACGTGCATAGAGGGAACCGATGTGTGTGCATACTCATAGAACCACTTTTCCCATCAAATCAGGGGGCGCCCTAGGCCGACGATGTCAACTTAGGGTATGAAATCACCCTTTCTGCCATAAATTCAAACCTCACACGGAACATGGAAGCGAAAGAAGCACCAAGGAGAAAAGCGTGGAGGTGTGGTGGTCAACTAGGGTCCATAAGGTACACTGGCAACCGTTGGAGCAGCTGGAGTAGGGTGCAAGGAGGCCCTAGCAGCAAAAGCAAAGCAAGAGCAGCAAGACAATGGTACGCGTAGAGTCCCCAACGCGCAGCATGGCGGCGCACATAGAAGAGGCCCAATGGGCAGGGTGGTAGCGATGCATGTTGAGGGGGCGACAAGTGGGAGGAAGCGGGTCAGTGGGGTGTACGGCTCTGATATATATGACCATCACGCAGATTTCATTTAGAAAGAAAGTAATGAATTGATTATACTGATAGCCATGGGGATCTCTTATATAGAGAGGAGCAACCTTATCAGGTAAATTACATGATAGAGACATAATAAATAAGCAAATTCAAAATAACTTTTAATGGCTACCATTATTAATATATGGAAAATGTTTTGGCATAAAAATCTTACCAACCTAAAGTGGACGGCCCTATCTATTGTCACCAAACATTGACTCACCAACTTGACTTTTTAGAGAAACATTCTCTGGCATGCCTTGATGGGGTCTTTTTCTCCACCTATGCACACTAGCATCATCACTGTCTCTCTTCCTCTTCTCATATATCAGATATTTTGGAGTACTGCAACTACAATCCAACCTAAAACTACTCACAAATCATGATAGTGGTTCATATATAGTGAGAACTACTACTACACAACTTGGACTTAAGTATTTTGTATGGTGTTCAATAGGTCAAATTGGGAACAAACCCAACAACTTATAAGGGTTTATTATCCTCATTCCTCCTTAATTGTCCAAGCCTCGGCTCGAGACATTTTGTAATAGGTCAAGGTGTCTCTGATAATAGAAAAGCTACCAAGAAGGTGAAGTCACCATTCCAAAGACATACGAGGATAAGGCTACCCAAAATGTGTAAATACCACCATTAATGAGAATAAGTGATAGATTATATCGTAACAAGGATGTTGCAAATATAGACAGGAGAAATTAAAACGTTGCAAATATAGTCCCACATATAGTACTTTCAAAATGTGAGTGGGTTATCAGTAGTAGGGACTACTATTACATCACTTGGGCTTGAGTATTCGGCTGGTAGTCAATGGGCTCAATCGAGCCCTAAGAGAAAGTAGTTGTGAAGGTTATTAATCTTCTATTAATGGCTCAGACCTAGCTTGGGGCGTTGTACAGCATGTCATGAGTTTAGTTCAAACTCGCAGCATATCTTCAAACAACATGCTACGAGTTTAGGAACATGCCATATATTTTAGGTCGTGTTGATGAAAGGTTTTCAGCAAGACATGCCATATTATATGATCATAAACAAGTCTTCAGAAGCTTGTCATGATATTATTTCGTTGTGATGGCAAGTCCTCATCTGAGAGTTGTCACGACTTTCCGCTACCACTACCACTTTCTCCTTCCTCTTCATCTACCATCATCATCACCACCACCACATTCTTCTTCTATCACACATCTCGATTGCATGACTATAACATACCCCCTCCACTCATGTACCATCACCTTACATCCCCATGCACCATCGATGCACATACCATGTGGTTACCACACCTATCTCATGCATCTCTGCTACACCGCCATCACCGCTCATGAACAACCATGGTCTATTGCCACGCACCACCGATCACCCTCATCGAACCACTAAGCTTCATCATCGCATCACCAAAACATGATGAAAATGGGAGGCACACTATCCATCTCCACCCACCACCACTCACCCTCGTTGTACCACCATGCTTCATCTTCATGTCAAAAGGACATGATGCAAATGGGAGACAGTACTCCTTAAATAAAAGTTCAAAAACTTGAACTTTTAAATTTAGTGTTTATGTGATGCTTGCTAACATGGAAACACTTGGGAGCCCCACAAGTTTCGGATGTATATATTAGAAGTAAAGAAACAAGCAGGGTCCAGGTACCGCTACAGCAGAGGAAGGAAGCATGAGTCAAGGCGGCAAGTAATAAAGAGGTAAACCTCAGACCTCATTACGAGACTAATCGATGAAGAGAAGACATGTCTTGGTTACATTTCCAGTTGAATTCTATCTCCTATAACCGCAATTTCTCATGGCACTAATATATAGTTTTATATATTATGGTGCTACAAATCTATGGAATTTTTACGGGCTCCAAGTCACAAATAAGAGAAATATTCATTAATCATTTCAATGCAACTTTTTTCATACCAATATACTTCTTTCGCACCTTTTATTTTCATACCAACATACCACATGTCTTATGTTCACGGATGACACATTAATCTTAAGCAGGGGTGGTTAGAAACATTCAACAATATATACTTCTATCGACTGCGGCAAATCTAAGATCTTGTTCACCAAGAACACTCCTCAGTTGACCTCTAACTCTGTTCAGAATTCATTAGACATCCATTCTGTCCTATTTGATAAACCCTTGGAAGTCACTCATAGAAAGGAGGAACGGCTCAGCTTCGCATGGAATAGTCAGCAAAAGAGTCGCCTCTAAGTCATACAGTAGTCAGCAAAAGAGTCGCCTCTAAGTCATACAGGTTGGGCGTCTAAACTACTCTCCCAAGCGGGTCGGATCATCTTTCTGGATTCAACACTGGCATCCTTACCCATACACCTCAGGGCATCTAAATACTGTCAGCAAGACGATGTATGGGGAGTTACAATCAACAAAATCCGTCTCCTCTAGGGAAGGACCTTATTACACTGAGACCTCATAATCGTGAATACCGTATGAGTTGTATAGGATGGCCTAAATTCAGAGCACAAACTCCAATCCCAAAGATCGCGGACCTCTCGCTCCACACCTTCCCACCTTGCCAAGAACATTCCCATGCTGAATCATTCCTGTATCAGGATGGAGAAATCCTGACTTGGGATACAAAGATAGAAGTTGACACAACTTTCACTAAGGAACACTCTTGTTGCGACAAAGCCAACTTCAATACGTCAGTGATCTTCTAGAAGTAGAAGCTGCCCTTGTTTATGCTGAATCTTGCATGGAAGATCGGTAGTAGCTATATCTTTGGATACTTAAGCAGTCGAGCATCTCGTGATCCACCTACTCTCCGACTGCAAAGCAGTGGTTAACCAGATAAAGTTTTACTCCACCCCTGACTGGAAGATTCTGAATTGTGCCAAAGATCGACAAAAACTTCTTGTGTTTTTGTGAGCAGAACACTCAGGGAAGTTGGATCTTTCACAATATCCCTTTGTTTTAATGAAATACCTAATAGCTGTTGAAAAAAATACATTATAAACGTGTGATGAGTACAAATAGTAAACCAACCATGGAACACTTAACAAAAAAAATACGAACAATAAATACAAAAGCGGGCCAAAATAAACAAATTAATAAGGCAAAGGAAGACTGGATATTGACATTAAAAACTATAAAAAATCCAATCGCTTGGTGAGCAAGACTACAATCAATATCGTAGTTGATGACTAGAAATGCAACATCATGTCAGACCAAGAGAACTTCCTGAACAAGAAATGCTTACTGCCAGATAAAAAACCAGTCCACAACCATAACTGAGTTTGTATGAGCAGAAAGAAGGACGTCTACAAACATAAATTGCAAAATTGTCAAAAGAACAGGGTAGAATTAAACTCATTCTTTAACTTGCCAAAAATAACAATAGAGTCACGCTAGTTCATCCTCCTTATGAGCTCATTGATGTAGTTTTCACGATTCCCAGCATCACCTCCCTCCACATAGTGGTTTCTCTTCTTCTTCAGACCACCCAAAGGAGCCTTGAGCTTGAAGGGCCACAAGAAGTTGTTTGCCTCCTTGAAGTGAGGTCCAACTGTCAAGATCTCGTGGATCAGATCTTCGATGGAGATGATCCCAAATTTACCAAGGCCCTATATAAGAAAGAACCGTTATTGAATAACATAGCAAAAGAACAAGCTATCAAAAAATTACATAAAAATGAACCAACCTGCTCGATGACTGAGTTGTCAGTCAATGCAATTCTCTGCTTGTTAAGTTTCCCATACCCTCTCTTGTAGATCAACTCCCGAACACTTTTCAAGTTTGGGTATCTAAAAAACAAATATCACACGCACACTTGGCTCCGTCATTAAACTAAAAAAAATATGAGACTCGATAATCATCCTACTTTAAACAAAAATCATACCCATAAGTGACATAAGGCTCAACCCTGTGCAACATGTTCAAGGTGGCTTTATTTACCTTCAAGAATACTCCATTGAATATCTGTAGACCATTATAAACAAGTTATTTCACATTTATTTTGAAAAGCCATTTCAATTTTTGAGAGTAGCTAACAAATGATTCTGGAAAAAGATAAATATCCGGTTGTTACAAAAAAGGAAGATACTGTATTTTATTGGCTGGATTGTGCAAACTCAGAATGACAAAAAGTCTTTTGAACAAGAGAGTTCAACTTTAAATGCGAATATCATAAATATTTAAGATGTGCAAAACGATGAACCAGTGAGAATTCTAGCAAAAAGAAAAACATTATTAGACAGCGCATCCAAATTTTTATGGAACAGCTTTTTGGTCTAAAAATTAGAAAGGTGTCCAAGTACGGAGAAAAGTTGAGTCTCACACCAATGCGGAACTTAAGGCTGAGATTATATGGCATCCAGCTGCAGTTGCTGCAAACAATGAAAATTTGACCAATGGGAGAAATCCAAGTGGGAGAACTATGAAAAAACTCTAGGTGAACCTAAACCTTCTAGCAATTGCCTCTCTATTAGAATTGACTTTAATTTGAAAGTCATTCAACAAACGGGAGATTTTCAAATCGATATGACCAGATCAAAGAGATGGTCAGAACAGAGCTATAAAACAGAAAAAGGAATCCACCATTGCGCCTCAAAATAAACAGTAAAATAAATGATATGGTAAAATGGGAGCTAATGAACTGATAGCTAAAAAGATTAAGCTAGATGGATTACCAAAGACTTCATGACAAAGGATTATATTAACTCTCTGGATGCTAATAAATTATGGCTTAAGACAAAAGCTCATTTAACATTTCTATTTTCAATGAAACTGAGCAGAAGGATACGTATAAAGTCTAAATAGACAGCAACTGGTAAAATCTTGGGGACTTATTATTTAATCGTTTGTGCTTCAACTAATGCTAGTGAATTAAGAACATTATCGACTAATGTGAAAAATCATGCAGATATGCTGAGTGATCAACAAGGATAACTGGAAGGGGATTTTAGTAGTGTACTGAGCAAAAATGTAAAATGAGAGAAACATATCATAATAGCTCAAGCAGCTGAATTCAGAGAGGCAATAAACTGTTGGGTGAGAGATTAATCATGTAGATGATACCTTTTCTTGGTGTCATGCCTACAGAGCGGCTAGACAATTTTGTGACTGTTTGGACGGATGACTTACTAGCTATACATTGAATACTGATATTAAAACAAGGAATTTTTTGTGTGGGCCCTTCAAAGTTTTTTCATTAATACTTATGTCCCTGATTTCTTTGCAATTAGTGTCCCTGTATTTTCAAAATTTTCACAGGACTGTCCTTCCATTAGTGTAATATAGAAGCACCAGTACACCAGGAAGACACTAGTTTGTATGTATATAAAGCTACAAGTTTAATTGCAAAAGAGTTAGGGCACAAGTGGTATGGTCTTCTTTTATGGATAATCCAGAATACATAATCATCAGATTGGCGGAACCATCGGATTCGGAAAAGAATCACTCTAAGGATTTATGTTAATGGGACAGGCGATTATTAACTTGGGTCCTTTAGGATTTGAAGGAAAACTGCTGAAGGCTTTTATCTTGGGACCTATTTTCTTCCGGATGTGTTGGACGCAGCTTGCAATTTGATGGATGTCTTGGACGTAGCATTGAACTTGGGAAGCGCACACAACTTAATTGATGTATGGACCACCAGGCATCAGCTAAGAACCTGAAACCAAGACCTCTCATGCAGATCATTTCATATTCTTTATATCTTTTTTATGTTCAGAAGAATACAATGTACAAACAAACTGAAGCTGTGGAACTGCAATTGCTCATGGTAGAGATTTTATGTTGGATATACACTCGCAGATGAGATTTTATGCTGGATATATGACAAGAATCAAAAGATGTGCATACATAAGTAGGTGCATTGGCTTTTAGATGGAACTGATTTTTCGAAATTGCTTATATTGCAATTTGGAGAACCAATTGAATGTCATGGAAATTTATACAGAAACCTTAAATAAAATTGCTAGTGTTAAATTCATTGACTTATGAATGCTGATGGATTTCTAAGGCTACGGATTTGAAGGACAGAAGAGCTGATCTATTTCAGCTCTAGGAAAGCATACAGAACAAGCTAAGGGGCAAAACATCTTTCTTTATATTTGAATCTGGCAAGATAGACAAGTTTTGGTCTTTGCAAACGTTCAGTTGCATCAACTAGAGATGAGGGAGATGGATGCTGGTGTACACACAATATTCTGACGAATGATTGTTGCACCAGTGCATAGCTACAGAAAAAAGTGATTGGGAAATATTAACCAAACGCTCACCTGCCTCAACCGCAGAAGCTGCAATATCGTTCTCGTCTTGGGGTGCATCGCATTAATACTGAAATCAATAAAAAGACCACTCAAATAACCACACAAGCATCCCAAGAGACGATCTTTACCACAAAAATCAAACACATACCCCCGGATACGGATAATAAAGAGCAGCTTGGCCTCGGGCTCCACATAGAAACCTCCCTTCAAACGCGCCTCCCTCTTCAGGCTGACGAGCTCCTTGTCCTGCAAAGAACAAAAACCACAAACCAACGACTACCCACTTCACGAAACGCCCAGATGCAATCGGAAGTGCCCTAAAGACGGCGATTTTACGACAGAACCAGTACCTGGTTCTCGTACTCCTCATAGTACTTGCGGGTCCTCTCGAGGATGAGCTTGCGGTTGGCGCGGTTCTTGGCCAGCCTCTCGACGGCCTCCTCCTTCTTGGCGGCGTTCCACTCCTCCTCCCTCTTCCTCTTCTTGAGGAGAGACTCCGGGACGGGGATCTTCACCTCTCCCTCTCCCATTTCCTTCTCCTGCGGCGACGGGCGAGATCGGAGAAAGCACGGATTTTAGGGTTTCCATTAGCTATAGCTATATATATATATGTCTCTTTGCAGGGTTATGAACTTGTTTTTTTTTCAGAGTAAATTACCTCAAAAGCCCCATCGTATTTGCATTCTCGTTGATTTCAAACCGTGGGACAAATATAACCAACCTTGAAAATATGATGTTTTTTTACACTATTACTTCTTGTTTTAGAGGGAGAATCATGAAACTTGGTCAACCGTTGTGGAAGGCTTAAGTTAGGGGATGTTGAAATAGTTCTTTAAGATCCAGGGTCTTTGATTCTTCTTCACACCCGACACCTCCAGTCAACTTTCATATTATATCATAGAGAAGAGAAAGAGGAACCCTCAATAATGTGTAACTATTACATAATATAATCATGTATTAACTTCCATCTTTTTTATCCTTTAATTTTGACGAAGATGTTAATGTTGATAAATTTGCCCCGTCAACTAAATCACATTTGCAGAATATACAACCTACTCGATCTTCTCTTTTTTGTTTTGATTAATAATACCAGGTACAAATTTGTAATACAATCTAAATCCCCGTATTTGATTTTTTTAGTAAATTTTCCTATTCCACCTCTTAGGTCTAGTAACTTGATTCGTTTCCAATACCAAATTGTTCTTTCTGATTTCATGCTACCGCGTATCATTTCTTAATCGTGGTTCGAGTGGATCCATATATAAATCATCTTCAGCTCCTAGATGTTTCTCCGCATTCACCTAAAAATATCTAGATATTTCTACCTGAAGGAGGAGGATGGAAGAGCATTCTAGATATCTCTTCAAAAATATCTCTACTCACTTGGAGGACTTATAAATATCACCCACCATAAAGAGTCCACAAGTGTCCTCCTCCTTCCAAGTGTTGTAAGTTCTTCCTCTCTTGTTGTAAATATTCTTTTTGTTTAACATCAAGTCTTCCATTCAAGTTTCAAGTTATTGATGAAAAGAAGTTTTTAAGTTTTATTTCTACCTTGTGAATTGATCCATATCACTTCTACCTTAGCCAAACTCTCGATGGACTCTTTCTTCATTGTAATGTTTCACTCCTCCTCCATCTTCCTCTTCTTGAGGAGGGACTCAGCACGTGGATCTTGGCCTCTCCCTCTCACATTCCCTTCTTCTTCTCCTTGAATTGTAACCACGATAGGCGAGATAGACGATCGGCTTCCGAAGGGCACGGATTAGGGTTTACATTCGTTATGGGTATATATATATGGTTAGTGTTACAAACTTGTTTTTTCATGACAAAATTATGTAAAAAGCCTCATATTTGGGAGTGATATCAAACAAGGGCTTTGAAAAATCAAACATGCCATTTAAATATACCATATTTCCATGTTCGTTGGCTTTCTTTTACATTGGGAATGATGAAGTTATGGTAGATGTACTTCACTTCAACCACAACCCAAGTGTTAGACAGCACCTGATAGATATACGGGTAGAGATGCAACAATCTACGTAGGGTTGTGGGGCCCACTTATGATGTGCAAATGACATGGTATTCCAAGTTCCAACATGGTAGATGACATGGCATGCTAACAAAGCGGACGACATG
Organism: Ottelia alismoides; assembly: GCA_037367405.1. Taxonomy (NCBI): domain Eukaryota; kingdom Viridiplantae; phylum Streptophyta; class Magnoliopsida; order Alismatales; family Hydrocharitaceae; genus Ottelia; species Ottelia alismoides. The sequence continues at coordinate 591,046 of JAZKJV010001464.1, read as the reverse complement.
TTGTCGGTTGCAGAAGGCGAAAAGACTACAAGGGAGTGCCAAGGCATGAGAAGAGTCACCCGTGAACAAGAAGAGTCTCCATGGGAAGATGTAGAGTCTTGTCTTGATTGAACATGTAATAATGGTATCCTCTTGTATCCCACGAGCTTGTGTATATAAGGAGGGGCATGTCTTATTCTCTCCCCAACATACTATAAAGAGAGCTAATTTCTAATAAGAAGACTTATCATATATCCTTGTGTCATTTGTATTCTTATGTGGTGGAATTGTTTGAGCGCGTGATTACTCATCTTTATTCTATCATTTTGGCATAAAAAACCCTAGCAAATGCGGATAAATAGCATTAAATCCATCATCTTAGCATTCATGCATGTGCATCCAAATAGTGTATAAAATATTGTAATTAAAGCAAAAATTATAGAATAAATAAAAGAAAAGAAAAAGAATAAAATATATAACCCCGAGACCTAGGCGTCTTGATGAATAGGTCGACAAGGAATAAAGTAGGGGGAGATAAGGGTCAAAACACAATAAAATTCCCTTTGTTTTTAATTCGTTCTTTATTCATTTTGGGACCTATTTTTGGTTCTAGTTTGTATACCTCAAGTAAATAAACTTTGTACATGAAAGTTGTATATAATTTCATAGATAAAAATATAAAATTGATTTCACTGAAAAATAATGTACAGATAAAAAGTTATGGTCTGAATAAGATTGCAAAACTCCAACTTCCCAGACTCGTATCTTGCAAATAAAAACTCGAAATGTACCAAACTCACCTTTAATTGTATATAGCTTAAAATAATCTATTTAATGGAGTGGTTTCGTATTTTTCAGAGTTACGGTTTGAAAGTTGAGTTTTGGACCCTTGTAGTATACTTGTACAGATTAAAATATTCAATTTATTCTTTATTCATTATTCTAATAATTCTATATTTTTTATAATTATGTAAATATTATTTACTATATATATGTACATTAAAACCAGAATAAAAACAAATAAAACTCAAAATAAAAATACTTGGATCTATGATACATAGGTATACTGCTTATACTTATACCTGTAGAATGTATACTTGCATTTTATATACAAAACAATTCATAAAAATAAAATAAAAAGGTAATTAAGTGTATAAAAGTATTTTATCATTATATAAGATAATAGATCAAAATAAATAAATTAAAATACACAAAAGAAAATCAATTAATAAAATATACAGGTAATATACCTATAAAGGGTATAAAATGCAACTTGTAAAAATATACCTCATAAAAATAATTAAAAATCATAATAAAATACTTTATAAAATAACAAACATTTTTTATTTAATAATCTAAATATAATAATATCATTTACTATTTTTAAATTCATTTTCAAATCTTTTTTAGGGTCTTTTTCCTGGTTGGTCCACGTGGACCAACCAGGTGGCAGTCACAGCTGACCTTGGTCAATTGTCTGCCCTAGGTCCTGTAGCTCTGCGCCAACCTCGTTTTTCGCCTGCTTTTGCGGATTTATCGAGGCCACATCTTACATCTTTTCACGACACCTTCTTCTACAACTTTGCTCCCCTATGATCCATCATGCTCGCCCATTGATTTTTCGGGGAGAGCATCACTGCTCCTCCCGTTGTCCCTCGATTTGTGAGCCCGTTCGTCAACCCATTCAAAACCTACCCCAGTCTTCCCCTTCCTCTTTGAACCGATTTTAGGGCGCCAAAAACTTCCAGGTGAGGGTCGAGTGAACTCCGGTGACAGGGGAGTCTCCCCCCATCTCAGTCGAGGTGCGGCGAAGCACCTAAAGCCGTGTTCCAATCATCTACGGCGGCCGCGCCGCCGTGAGGTTCAACCTCGAGCACACAACTCTTGAGGTCATTTCTTCTTCTTTTTCTTGCTCATTTTCATTTCCAGTAGCCTTAGGATCAATTTGCTATCCTCATTTCCGATCGACACCCCTATCGTCGCCTCCACCGACCACCTCGCTGGAGCAAATTCCGGCGAGTACCTATTCGCGCCAATCACCGCCAATCCACCCACGTTTGCATTGGGACCTTTTGTTGGTTTGGTGTTCTTTCATTTGCAGGTCCCTGGAGCCGAAGGGCCCCATTTGGGGTCGAGATTTTGAAGAAAGAAGGTCACCTGGGCAGCATCCGTCCTCCCACGCCGCGGCGGCTTGTCGGTGATCACCCTGCCATTTTGAAGTCGTCGTTCGCTTGAGGAGGCTCCCAGGTATCATCCTAGGCATTTTGGAGGAGCAATAACGTCGGAGGGAGTCCACCATCGACGGAGGAAGTTCAGCTCCCCGTTGTTCTTCCCCTGTTCTTGCTGGATCCCTCCGCACCGTCGATCTTGCCCCCGTTCTTGGCGAGCTATAGCAGCCCTAGGATCAAACGCCCCCACGTCGTTGGATCATCAAAGAAGCATCTAATCTCGGTCGCTCGATCGCGAAGGGGTACGGGCCACGGATCGCTGCCACGTGGATAAGTGAACCCTCCTCAGTCGTGCGATCTGCCATAGCTTTGGGTATTTTGCCTTTTTAACCCAAAGCATATTTGTAATTTATAATTAATATCTAATATTTCGTCTGCAACTTTAAAACTACTGTATAATTTGCACATTGCCCCTCGGAGTTTAGCGATTTTTCTATTTGCCCCCTGCCAGGTCACGCGTGTCTGTGCATGTGACTTGGCGTTTTTGCAAAGGAGCCCTGGGTTTTTGTTCGTATTTAGTTTTAATACCAAAACTTTCAGTGGTAGTTATTTTATTTCTGGAATTATTGCATCTGAGCCCCGAAGTTTTTGTAAATTGCGGCGATACCCCTACCAGGTGCGCGTGCGTGTCGCGTGCACCTTGGGCTTTTTACACCAACACCCTTGTGGGTTTGGACATTTAAATTTGGTCTATTAAATACTTTATTCAGTTATATATTATGTTGGAAAATTGCGTGTAGGTTTCTGACTTTTCTGAATATTACATAAATACCCTTGCCAAGCCACAGATTTTTGCTTGCTTTCTTATTTATTTCACACATCATTTTAACTCTAAAAATTACCAAAAAATAGCATAGGCTCCTGTGTGCTTGCTCATTCACGCCATATTTTTGCATTGCACTCTTATTGCATTTTCATATTTATTAAAAATCAAAAACATGCATTTTTTCCTACTGTTTGCATTAGAAAATCCATAAAAATTATAAAAATATTTTCAAAAATTTCAAAAAAAATATTTTTGCTTGTCTTATCATATTTTAGTGTCAATCCAAACCACTAAAAATCTCAAAACAAAAACCTTAAAAATTAGAAAATACTTAAAAACTTCAAAAAAATCTAAAAAATTCTAGAAAATTCTAGAAAAATCCCAAAAATATAAACTTAGTTGTTGTGTCTTCCTTATTTTATTGTCTATATTTTAAAATTAACTTGGGAAAATTTTGTCACTGTTTGATATTTTTCATTCCCATTTTGATTTCGGCCAGTAGGTTTATTCACTGCTTTCTCTTAGTTTAACTTTCAAAAATACCAAAAATATTTCGAAAAATACCCAAAAATCATAAAAATAGTAAAAAAAATCATAAAAAGACCAAAAACATTTATTTCCCTAATTTTTGAGCATTTTTACTTATTTTTATAAACACCTCATCCCCTCTCTTCCTTGTATTGTATATATATATATATATATTCTATTATTGAAAAAGAAAATATAAAAATATAAAATACAAAAAGAAAATACAAAATCAGTAAAAAGAAAAACCCAAATACAAAATTAAAAATTAAAAACAAAATAAAAAATATAAAATTAAAACCCACAAAAACATTCGCATTTTTTGTAGACCATTAATCACATCACACATTTTGCATTCTTGCTTGATCTATCCTGCCTTGCTCCCTGTGTTCGAACTCTCTACGTACTTGCATCTATACATCTGTTTGTAGAGTTAAAAATAAATTTGACTCCACTCTTATTCTTCATTGCTTGATTTATATTGCGGGTTCATTGTTGATCAAATACGGGATTCATTGAGGGTCGCCACAGCGACACGGTTGTCTCCGCCTAGTGAGAGACATTAGACCCCTTGAATTCCGCGTTTATCACGCACTACCATCAAACACTAATCTAACCAAGTCATTGACCCATTTGACATCATCATACTTTGTCACGCCAAATTTCCAATGTAATGCAATAATAGTGTCTAAGTATCAAGGCATCCTCGAATTTTGTGCAGACGTACTTATCGACTCATAGAAACAATATACTTCCTCGATGTCCTATAAGTTGTAGGGTCAATCGCTCGTGTCCATCCCAAGTCTTGCTTTGCATTAGAAGATGATGATTGTCTCAAAATTGGGACTGTTAACATTATTCGACCCTAAAAATCACCAAAAAGAAAATCTTGTATTGGGGCGAGTAATCCCCTCATTTTCTTCGCTTTTACTTGCTCGCGCACACTGAGGATTAGTGCCCAAATCCCATTGAGACCCTAAGTGTTTGTGCAACTGCTTGACTTCTCACCTAACTCTAAAACAGACAAGATTAAAAGATCGAATTTTCGATCTCTACCGAGTCGAGTAGGTGAATTGAGGGTTTGTTTTGCGAGTTTGCATGTGGTTGTTTGTGTGCATTCTAGATCATCTCTGCGCATTTGCGCCTTTCTTCTCACTTCTCTTGACTTGACCTTCGTGTTCTCCCGATCATTTTCTCTTGTTTCGAGATGGATCCCTAGAGCGATTTTTATCCGGATTTTGTGGATTCCTCGTAACCTCCAGCCGGTCCACCTCCCTTTTATCAGGAGGATCCTCCTCCTACTTTTCCTAAGTTTTGTACATACCCGGCTCAGCCACAGTATCAGACCTCAGACTTCTACCCACCTCCACCTCCACCTCCACCTGTATATTATCCGCCTCCACTTTCACATCCACCCGAGACTGATCTGTTGGAGTCACCTCTCATGGTCTCCATGAGTATAGTCATGAACCAAATGATAGAGCACATTGATTTGATGAGAGAGAATCTCGCCACTTCGAGAGAATATCGGACTAGTGCTCTTTTCGTCGAGGATACAGATTTCCTTGTGGGTGATCATGGGAGGTTACAATCGCCCAAAATACAAAAATAATGAGAAAATTTTAAAAATACAAAAAGAGTTCGGGAGACCTTTAGTTGAGTCAGACCATGGGGAGAGGGTCCATTTGCCAGATCATTCACCCACACATCCATTCACATCCTGTCCCACCTTTGACCCCGAGGATGCCGCTGTACAGACTGCTCTTGCCATGCCTCGTGTAGAAGCTGAACCGACTTCCTCCCTTGTATGGAGGAAGTCCAAAAATTCAAAAAAATGCTATCTGAACCCGAAGTGGTGGCTACTATTCATGAGATCATCCGTGCCCCACTTCAACGGGCCATGACCCATTTATCTGCTCCTCTTCCCAAGAAGAGAAAGCGGAGGAGCAGATCTGAGCGTCACATTCTGACCATGGCCACTGCCCATGCCATCACACACCGACCCATTCCCAGGAGGAAGAAAACAGCTACTCCTTTCATCACTTGCACCATCTCTGACCATACATGTGATCACACTCTCATGGACGGCGATGCATCTATTAGCATATTACCCTTCTCGCTGGTACAGTCTCTTCACTTAGGGCCTCTCAAGAAAACCAGGATGATCGTTCAGTTTGCTGATGGATCTATTAAGAGGTCGAAGGGTATCCTTGAAAACGCCGTCATTTCTATTCAGGGCACGAACTACCATCTTGATTTTGTCGTGTTGCCCATGGATACCTCCACATGGGAGTCATCTCCAATCATCCTGGGACGACCATTCCTCGCCTCTGTGAGGGTCGTTATTGACTATGGATCAGGAGAGGTTCGCTTCCGTCCTGTTGACGAGAGCGAAGTGTTGATCACCACACCTACAGTTGACCAGGGACCTGCATCTGATGCACTTTCACTGATTGTAGCTGACTCCGAGGCCTGTGACCAATCTGATGCTATTAGAGATGTTTGCTTAGCGACCACTGATGAGACCCGACGAATCCCCCGAAAGGGGAGGAAATCAGAAAGCATAGACCTCACAGTTCCTCCTCCTGGTGTGTGGCGATGTGTTGATGAAATCCAAAGTATTTACGTGATTGATCCATTTGAGCGGAGGCCAGATACCAAGACTAGACAGGACGGGCTTGGTTTGACTACTTCCACTGATAAGTCTGTTCCTGGTCACTCACATGTAAACATGATTGAGGTCGGTTATGATGCTGCCCATTATTTTGAGAGATTCAAACCTCATGATGAAACAGATGACCCAGGTGAGACTCTTTAGGACGATCTGAGTTCGTATACTTCCACTGATGAATTCGTTCCTTTTGATTTTGACCTGGACGACCCCTCGCAGGACGACTTCGATTACACTTCTTTCGAGGATGATGAGTTTGTCCCATTCCACTTTGATATCAACGAGACTTCCAAGGCCAGACCTGACCACACTTCTTCCACTCACCCGTCTGCGCCTTAACACCATAGGACCACCAAGGCCGAACCTAGCCATACTACTTCCACTGATCAGTTCGTGCCTTTTCGATTTGATTCTACTGAGGGCCTTCACTCTGTCGACCCTGATCGGCTTCCGTCCACTGTGGACCCCGATGTCGACCTGCACCACACTAGATCTATCCCTCAGCGGTCTCGCAAGAAGGTTAGCTTTCTGCCTTCTTGATCATGTGTATATCCATCTATGTTGTATATTCACTTTTGTTCATCTTCGTCTCTCTCTCGTTTTGCTCATCCATCCATTCTCGTGTTTGCCTTGCTTATGACGTACTTTGTCCTAAGTATAGGGGGGTGGATAAGCCAAGTGTTCCTTCATCGTTTCATGTCATCACTCCTGTTGTTGCCTATACTTAGGGCTTCTTTTACCCTAAGTATAGGGGGAGTGATGTGTACATTCTCACGATCTCTTCTTCCATCTGTTGATATCTTTTCTCCTTTTCTTCTTTTCTCCTATTCTATCTTCTGTATCTATCAAAAAGGTGTCGCCCCCTTATAGACAGTTTTCTATACTTAGGACGTACTTTATCCTAAAGTATAGGGGGGTGCACGCCGAGTGATTCTATTCTTTTCGATCCTCTCCATTGTCTCCTCTTCCTGTCTATACTTAGGGATATCTTACCCTAAGTATAGGGGGAGACAATCTGAGTACGATCTGTTCATTCCCACCCTTGACCCTCCCTGCTTTGTGTATAGTCTGCTATACTTAGGATTAGTTGATCCTAAGTATAGGGGGGATGGTCGAATTCTCATTCGTTTGTTCATTCATCTCTTATTTATTTATTCTTTAGACTTGCCTATACTTAGTACGAGTTATGTCTTCTCTTTTCTCTCCGATCTATGAGGACATAGCTCAAGCTAAGTATAGGGGGGTCGTATATACTACGTATATACTTTAGCCATAACTCGTACTTTCATATTTCCTTAATAATATGGCTAATAATTCATTAAAATTCATTAAAAACCTCAATAAAAAGATGTTACCATTCCTCAAATTCTTTTTGTATATACTTATTAATAAATCAGGTGAAAATATTTTTTGCAAAATATTTGAAAAATGGTTTGAATATCTTTTTGAAAAATCATTTGAAAACTATTTGGAAAACATTTTGTTACCTGTTTTCAACCTTTATAAAAATCTTTTAATTGTAAAATTATTTTCTTTGTGTGAAATAAAATGTTTGAAAAATGATTTGCAAACGGTTTGAAAAATGGTTGCAAAAATATTTGAAAAATCTATATATATTGTTTTGAAAACCTTTGCAAAATGATTTTCAAATGTGTGTACATGTTTGTAAAATTTGTTTGTAAAAATTATTTTGGACTATAGTTTTCAAAATCATTTGAAAAACCTGTGTCAAATAAATTTGAGGAATACATACATTACACCAAAAACCATCTATGTATATACTTATAAAATTGACCACTTGCCCTTGTAAATTCTTAAAATCCACTTCTTGTATATATAAGAAGCACTCCCATGTAAATATTTGTACCTAGTTTTCAGCCAAAATCTTTTGTTTTAAAAAATCCCAAAAAAAACATTTGCAAAACTAAAATCCAAAAACATTTGAAAAATCTTTTTGAAAAATCTAAAAAAATGCATATGCATCATCATCATCTTTTCAAAAACCCATAAAAAGTTCAAAACTCTTGAAAATTGCATCACAAAAATATTTTCTGCATAGCATTGCATGGCATTTGCATTTTTCGAATTGAGTTTGATAGTTGAACAAGTCTAAGTAAAATCCGAATATTGGAGCTTGGTTGGACCTTAAAATCTACCTAATTAACAGGAACCTTATAGGAACCGGGATTGAGGTACTTCAGGTCTAGTTGACTTAATTCTTTGAGGATCACGGGACTTGGTTCAATGATTTCTTGACTGCCTAAGTAGAGTATTTCGGAGCACACGCACGACTCTTGTTGATAATGACCTAACTTGGACACCTGCACGGCTGCACCTTTCACTTGTGATGAATCTCGGATTCCTTACTCTAAATCTCATTTATTAAGCTTAAGTCCCTAAAAATCAACAGCATATTTGCATTTATTCTACATAATTAGCATTCATGCATGTTTTCATAAAATGATATTTTATTCATAAATTCTGCACAAAATAAGAAGTCAAAAATCCAAGCCAAATTTGACCTGTAAATAGCCTAACTTCCCCTATTTTTAACTCCTTCATGCTAACACCGCATAACCCAAAACCACTCCACTGTGTGCATGATGAATCCACGATTCATCGCCTTTATTCTTTTATTTTAGCTTCATTTTCTTAGTCAAACACATGTAAATACCCATTAATTTCATAATTTTACCATTTTGCATGCATTTGTTAAAATTGCATTTTTAACACTTTTTGTACATAAATAAAAGAATAAAGAAGAAAAGAAAAAGAAAAGAAAAATAAAGGATGTAGTTATGCAATAAATACAGACTGACCCAAACCCCGAGAGAAGGTCAAGACTTGACCTGATCGACCAGGAATAAAGTAGGGGGAGATAGGGTCGTTTGTCAGAAAAATCAAAAATATCTTGTAAATATTTTTCATGTATATTTATACAAAACTTACAGTATTTTATCTGTACATAATGTGACCTCAAACTAATTATTTTCGTAAATAAAAGTTGTAAATAAAATTGTGTTGTAAATAATAAAAATATTTGTAAAATAAAATATTGTATATATTGCAAATAATTACACCCAGAAAAAGCCACAAAGTGATAATTGAAACATCAATTCCGGCTCCACACAAGCTCAAATTGAACCAAACTCACTTCCATCATACTATAAATTAAATTATCTTTCAAATGGCTGTAGTTTCATTATTTTTGGAGTTACGGTTAAAAAGTCGGTTTTCTGGGGTGTTTTGTGCAGTTTTCCTATATATTTGATGAACATATTTATTTATATTTATTTTTATACATAATATATATTGTAAATATTGTTTTCATTAAAAAAAATTAAAAAAAATAAAAAAAATAAAAATTAAAAAAATCCTTTATAAAAATTATTTCCTTATTTGCACCTATGTACATTATATTTTATGTATATAATATATGTATACAATTAATTTCCCTAAATAAAAATTACCAAAAAAATTAATTATCTCACATTAATTAATTTAATTTATTTAATTACGAAGATCATATGTAATTATTTAATTTATTGGATTTATTTGAATTCATTTGATTTGATAACTTACCTTTTATGTGAAGATTTGATTTTGTGCCTTAAATAGCCACCATTAAGGTGGTTAATTGATTTTTGGGATTATTTAATTTATTTATTTTAATTAATTACGAAATTCGTTTTTAATTAATTATTTATTTTATTTATTCGATTATTTTATTTAATTAACCAATAAACACTTTCCTCATTTGTGAATATCTTCCATTTTTGATTTTCTTCTCTTTTTAATGGGCTCCTCCTCCCTCATTCACACTTGATCAATCTTTGGAGCAAGGAGCCCGATCTCCGAGACTTTCTTGTTGCAGAAGGGTGTCCAGCCTCCGACCCATTCGGTGACAGCGTTCGGTCGTCGTCGAGGCCATCACGGCGTGTCCCATTCCAAGGTGAGATCCATTTTATTCCCGTCATTTTTTTAGATAGATCGTAGAGTTAATTTTAGGCCCTCACTTGATTGGTTTTTTAGATTAAAAATTCCAAAAATTCCATCACGATTTGATCCGCCCCCGACACCGATTTGCCATCTCATTTTCTGATCTCACCATTTTCACTTTCTATCTCACACTACCTATCACCTCCGGTCACGCACGGTGACTGGAGCCACGGATCTATTCCATCGTATCATAAGATCCGCCCAATCACCGTTCCCATTTTTCTGTATAAATAAAAAAATAACATAAAACTATTTTTCCTGTTAATCTCACAATTATTTTTTTGCAGGAAGAATAAAAAAAATTGTTCTTGTCTTCCTAACCTTTGTTTTACAGGAATAAAGAAAAATAATAAAAAAATAGTTGTTGTTTTTTTATCTCCAACGGTTGTTGTGCAGGAAAACTCAAATAAAAAAATCCTTATGCTCTTGTTCGCAGTTTCTGTTTGAAAAAAAAAAGAAATATACTTTTTTTCTAACTTTTTCCTGCAGCTTAAAAAAAATTAAAAAAACAAAAAAAAATAAACATTCAGCAGCAGGGTCGCAACCCCCAGCCGCTCTCGCCGTCGCTGCCACGCGCCTCCTCCACCGCGCGTGGCCGCGGCTCCGCCTCTCCGCTCCCTGCGCGTGACGCGCGTCTCTCCTACCGCCTCCGTCCAGCTCTGAAAGGGGCGACGCCCTCCACCTCTCCTCGCGCGGCCGCGCGCAGGAGATCCACTGCGGCCGCCCGCGCCTCGCCGTCCTCCAACGCACCCCCGCACCTCCTTCCAGCGGCGCGGCGGCGCCACACCGCGCGCGCCTCCACCGCGGAACCACCAGGAGCAGCCCACCGCGGCCTGTAGCCGCCTCTGCCCCGCGTCCTCCTTTCCACCGCGCCGAGCAGCGGCGCCGCCCCACGTTTCCGCCTCCCCTTCTCAACAGCGCAACGCGCGTCCAGATCCTCCCCGCGTACGCGCGGGCCGTTCGCCTGAAGCCGCGCCGCCTCTCCTCAGTGCGTCGATCTACGTGCGGCGGCGGCACCTCCATTGCCCCCTGTGAGAAAGAACGAAGGCACAATAAACCCTAGGGACATTAAAAAAGGATTTGGAGAAATTATAAAGCATTCCCTGAAGGTTTTTAAATTGCGAAATCAGCCCCGCCTCCAACTTGAGCATGTGCAAAGCATGCATATCTTGGGTAAATTGCAGATTTTGTCTTGTTTTATTTATTGTTAATTTTTGTTAGAAAAACTATGAATAATTGCAATTTAGTCCTAGCTTTTCCAGACTTGAACTTTCCTGATCATTTCATTGAAATAAATATTTTTCTTAGTTGAAAAATTCTGAAAAAATTTGTATGTGCTCCTGCTATACGTGTGAACATGGTTTAAAATTTTCATAGCATTTTGACCTTATTTGAGATATTTAAAAAATTCAAAAATATTGTCTTTTTGCATGTCTAAACTTTGAAAATTCATAAAAAAAAATAGAAAAATTGTCTAAAAATTTCAAAAATATTTCTGTAGGTGCATTTTAATCTCTTTAATTTTCTGAGCATTTTTTACCTTTTAAAAAAATACAAAAATAGTGTAGTGTGTGTTTCTATTCATTTGTGCTTATTCGAAAAATACAAAAAAATATAAAATTCAAAAACCACTAAAAAAATTCATCTCTGAAATTTGACTACTTTGTTTTTAAATCGTGCTCCTTGTGTTCGACCCTGGTCGCTATACCAGGTAAAAAGAATAGCGAAGACCGCTTACATTCATTTTCTTGATTCATCTATTTTATTAAGTGGTTTCAATTTATTTTTCTCGATGACCGAATTGTGCGGTTGAGGACAACGACATTGTGATTTATCTTCCACCTTAGTCGCATCGATTTTCGCGTCATCAGAATAGCGCCGTTGCCGGGGAGCACGACTTTGTAGTCATTTTTCTATCTTGTCTCTCTATATCATAATTGCTTTCTGACCTTCTCTCTTTGATTTTTGTGCGAGGTACTGCTTGGACGACTTGGAGTTTACTATTTGGAGGACCCGCACAAGAAGAAGAGCAGGAAGGGGAAGAAGATTTTTTTTTATTTGAGAGAACAATTATTCTTGTAATAATTTAGGACTTTGAACCTGTGGACTTGGACTTTCCTCGGGGTCTGTTTCGCCAAGTGCCGGTGCACTTGGGGGACCTCACCGCTGTTTTCCGTGTTTCTGATTTCACGCCCTAACTTACTACTTGATTCTCGCAGTTTTAGCCCCTAGACGTAGGAATTTTGATTGATTGTGACGTAAAATTTCTAAGGCCCAATACCTAATAGAATATCTGTTCCTATAGAACGTAATTGGACCTTACTTAAATTAATTGAAAAAGTTAGTCTAATTGGATTTGAGACCACGTGCCGTGAGGAGTCACATACAGCGCTGACAGGACCCGTTGTGGCGGGCACCGAGTGACCCCCAAGATCGGACTCCGGACTCGATTCAGTTAACTAACTATTGTTCTTCACGATCAATAGAAGTTGCTTGTCTAAGGCCGATTTCTTCGTGCATCATGTAGTTAGTTTATATTCTGTCTTTAATTTTATGCGCGGATCATATTGCATGTAGAGTGCTGGAGTAAGGTACGTATTTTCTATCTCTGCATGCATCATTGTGTTTGACCGTGCATTGGCTTTTTCGACTTCCTCCCCCTATTTTTGGACTCAAATCAATCAAAGAGGAAATCAAAAAGCTCGGTAGGCTTTGTTTGTATAAAAAAAATCTAAAAAAAAAAGAGAAAAACCATAAAATTGGGACTGCTAAAACTATTGACCCTAAAAGACACTTCACCTAAAAAAATTGTCTTGGGGAGAGCAACCCCCTCATTGTTTGGTTTGCTTGTGCGAGAGAGTGATCCGAACACTAGGTAAAGCCCTCCGGTGCTCATCTCGACTGATTACCGACTCTTCTGTGCGGGACAGTCGGTTGAGAGAGTATCGGGTATCCCAGCAGGTCACGTAATCGCTCTGATATTTTGATTGTTCACCAAAAATAAAAATTGACAAGATAATTTGACCGAGCCTTTACGGTCTTCGGCTCGCGTTGCGTTGGTGAACTGGGGGTTTGCTTTCGATCATAGTTTCACCAGATCTCATCCACGATCATCCCCACATCACGATGATGGGAAGGAGATCCCTTAGGTTGCCTCTGGCAGCACCGCTATCAAGCACTCCTCCACATTCATCTGGGACGGTTTCGGAGAGCCAAGACCCGCTCTCCGAACCTGAGTTCACTACCACCCTATCCCCCCTCGACCACCCTTCTTCCACCAGTCCTGAAATACCTGTGCAGAGAACGACACAGTCATTTGTTAACTTGACGGCACCTAAGCCTGGGTCTTTTGCCTTTGCAGAGACCCACAACATGGCCAGCAGTGATGGACGAACCGATGGACAGCTCCAGAGTACCACTTATGTTCTAGATCAGGGCGCCATCAACAACACCTTGTTAGCCTCCGTAGAGACGATGCAGCGACAGATTCGAGATCAAGGAGTATTCATGGTAGAGGTTCGTCAGGAATTAGCACAGATGCGAGCTGACAGAGGAGAGAATAACCGAGGAGGTGGTGGAGAGATTCCAGAGTTTGGAGGAGGATCAGACGGAAACCCGGAGGACCAGCCAGAGCAACCTAGGCAGCCACGACCGATGAGGCAGTTACACAACCCGGCTGCAACTTTGACCCATCGATGGATTCAACTCCCTAAGATCCTGGGTGATTTTAAGCTTCCCCCCAGACCATTCAGCTTTTGCCCAAATTTCATGGGCTAGCCACTGAAGAGCCGCATCTACACCTGCAGGAGTTTGAGATGATCTGCAGCACTATCCACGACATATATGTGGACGAGGACACTATCAAGATGATAGCGTTCCCTTTCTCCCTGGCCGACAGAGCAGCCAATTGGCTGAAGCATTTGGGGAGATTTGTTACCACTTGGGAGCAGCTCCGGACCGAGTACTTAAACAAGTACTATCCACTCGGCCGGACCAACGCAGCACGAGCTCTGATCAACAACTTCTCCATGATCCCTAATGAACAGTTTAATGAAGCGTGGGATCGATTCCGTGAGCTCATTGACCGGTGTCCACACCATGACATATCCAAGCCCAATCTCGTCCAGAGCTTCTTTTGTGGGCTGACACCGGAGCTGCAGGGGCTTGTCAACGCTTCTTGTGGGGGTTCCTACTTCGCCAAGGACGAAGACCAAGTCTGGGCTATCTATGAGGAGATGGCTGAAAACTACTCAGTGATGTCCCAGACTAGGCTCTATGCTCAAGGGAAACCCCAACCCCATGCGGTGTCCTATCATAGGATATCACGGGTTGATGCGGGTCCACCCATTTCTTCGTCAGCAGCAGCAGCCTAGGCAGAATCTTCAGCTGCTGACATGGGTATTATCAGTGAGAAGTTGGATCGTATTGAGATAATAGAAAAGAAGCAGTGCCAAGGCATGACACAGATAGATCAATTGGCACAGACTCTTAGTGACCTGAAGACCCACATCTTGTGTCTCCAGGAGGCACAAGAGGCTTCTCAGCCTCGTTCCAGGTCACGAGCTGATCCCACCAGCAACCGCTCTTCCCATCACTCTGCCCAATACCACCAGGTTCACCACGTTGAGGCAGAGCCAGTTCAGCAGTTGCAGCAACATTACTCTCAGCCGCCACCATCTCAGGACACTCAGATGGTGATGTATCAGCCGGATCAGCCATTGGCAGTTCTTCCCCCTTTTACATACGAGCAGGAGCCGTTGATGGAAGTCAACGGGATTTGGTATGACCGACAGCAGCCCGGGATACGCCGGGATCATCCTGGATTCAGGTGGTCCAATGGAGGTACCTCGTCCTAGCAGCAGCCTCCAGCTCAGGGTGGACAGAGCAGCCAGCAGCAGCAGCCCCATTACTCCCAACCACAGCAGCACTTCCAGCAGGGTCCTCGTCCTTACCATCAAGGACAGCAGTGGAGGCAGCAGCAGCAGCCTCAACAGTACTCTCAGCCTCCCCCTCAATTCCTGCGAGGGAACCCATCTGGTTCTCATGCACCTGTCTATGAGAACCCGGCCCTTGATGACCTCGCCCGCTTACTCACTGACCAGCAGGCGTCCTTCCGACGAGAGATGGATGAGTTCCGGCAGGAAATGAGGGAGATAATCAAGGGAAAAGCTGCCATACCCGCTCAGATTGAACATAACCCGAACAATCTGAAGAGGAAGTCTGAGCAGGTACAGTTTACAGAGGTCGCCACTCCTAATGATATTTTGAATGATATTTCTTCCCCCATATTTGATGTTGATTTTGTAAAACTTAGGAGCGGTAGAAGGCCAGCCGGCGGTGCCTCGTCTGAACGACAGCCCATTGATGATTCGAGAGCGTCAGACGAGGAGGATAGCGGTGCTGATGCCGCTGATGATGTTGAGGACGGTGGTGCTGACGCCACCAAGGATGATGATCCAGTCGACGGTACTGATGCCGTCATTTCTCCAGATGCAGTTAGTGGTACTGATGCCACTATTAGATGTGATGCTTGATGAACCTCAATTTCATCATCTTTATTTCCCATAATTAACCCCCTTTGCTTAAGAGTTTGCCAATAAAACCATGTTAATGTCCTATAATTAACAGAGTCCTTAATAAATTAAAAACCACAAAAAAATAACAAAATAAAAATTCGTGGTATTTTTAGACTTAAAAATACCCTCAAAAATATTTCGGGTCCTTGTTTGATTTCATTTCCAGTTTTGGTCAACATGAAACTTGTAGATCTCGTCAAGATCTACAACTTTCATGTTTTGAGTTTTCTCAAATTCGACCAAATAAGCCCTCAAAAATAAAAAATGCTCTCGGGATAATCTGATTGGGCCACGTGGCCCATTCTGGGGGCGCCACGTGGCCCGGCCTCTTTGTCTTATCCGCCGCCGACCACAACCGTTAGATCCCTTCATGGATCCAACGGCTGTGCTCCCTCCACGCCGCTCCTTATCCGCGACCGTTTGATCATCTCCCGCTCTTCATCATCACCCTCCGTTAGCGCCGCGACCACATGACGCCACGTGGCAACTTGAGCGCCCTTCGATCGCGTCCCAGATCTCTCATCATAACCGTTATCTCCTGGGCCAAATATCATCCATCCGATCGACCCCTTGATTCCATCCAAGCCATTCGCTACCGCCTCTCTTACAGCCTGCCACGTGGCAGCACCCGATCACGTCGATCGCATCGCCCAGATCTTATCATGGCCGTCACTCCGCACCTTACTCTCCACCGTTGGATCTCCAGATCCAACGGTCAGGAGACCGTCGTCAACCTCCAGCAGACCCCCTCTCGCACACGATCTCCACTCGCACACCTCGCCCCCTTTCCATTTTCTTGCCTTCACCTTCCACCATCTCCACTCGCCAACTACCCCATGACCTTCTCCAGTCAACCGTGACCCTCGCGAGCACCACCTCCACTCACGGAGCTCTCTCCACGCTCTCCATTTCCTCCTCGAAACCACGTCGCCCACCATCACTTCCGCCAGCTACTCCTTCAAATAAGCCGCTTCCCCCACCTTTCGCCGGTCGTCCACCTTTACGAGGGGAGTGGCCCAGCCATCCTCCGCCTCCCAGTGACAGGGGGAGGCGGAGAGATCGAGCGAAGACGACCGTCTTCCCCGGTGTTGACCCTTCGCCTATCACGGCGTCGTCGCGGCGCTCCGAGCCCGCTCGAGCTGCACGGAATGGTTGCCCGTGTTCAGCGAAGACCAGAGCTCCTCCTCGGAGCTCGAGCCCAAACCATTCACGCCGCCATCGCTCAGGTAAGTCTCCGATCTTTTCTCTGATTTTTTATTTTCTTTACTCGATTTAAATAGGCCTCTCAGGCCGTCCTCGCCTTCCAATTACCATCCCACTAGCTCCGCCGCACCTCCCCCTTTCTCGCGTACCTCTCCGCTCGCCTCCTTCTTGTCTTCCATACCTTTACGCATCCGACCCACCTCCTCCGCCGTCGCGGCGGAGGAGCACCGAGCTCCCACCTTCTCCGATCCCTAAGAGCTCTCCACTTCACCTCACGCACGCACCTCTATGCTTCGACATTGTTGCTAACCCTGCAGGTCCCCCAAAGCAATCAATGGCCGGATGCTCGCCGGAGCAAACTTCTTCGCACTCGTCCTCAACTGCAGAAGGCTGATGGACTGAGCCACAAGGCTAGACACCTCCTCGGAGCTCCAAGCTTCATCGACATAGATACAACGAGCTCCGGGGAGGCCTACAGAGATGGAACTCCAGCGGCGGAGGAAGGGCACCTTCGTCGGAGCTCTGACTCCGCCGCCTGCCTTCGGCCGAGGGAGGAGGTACAGTGACCGTTAGATGGTCCTCGCCCAGCGACCATCTAACGGTTTCGATGCCGACACGCCACCAGCCAGAGCCTTCTCCAGATGTCGTTGGATGCGCACCATCTGATGGCCCCGAGCTAGCCACGCGTCGACACCAGAGCGCCCCCGAGCCTCCGCCATCGAACCTCCAGGCTTGGACCTGCCGAGCCTTGTCCGAGCCTGCATCGAGCCAAAGCCTACGCCCGAGCCACGCCGAAGCAACCCGGGCCTCCTCCGAACCTCCGATCGACCCGAGCCTGGGGAAGCGCGTGCCTGGCACGTGCTTCTTGGGTAATTTGCAAGGAAGCCCAGCCGCCTTCTTCAATTTGCGAACAGGTCCCGATCACGTGCAGCGGGCGTGCACAGTGGGTATTTTACAGGGAAGGTCCATTTACTTTACGTATTTACATTTTAGTCCCTCCCTGGACCTGTTTGTAGTTATCTTTTCATGTTTCCTTTCAGTTATGCCCCTGCTTTCTTTGTTGAATATCTTGAGCTACATAGCTCCAATCGAGTTGATTTCAGTTTCATTTCGAAGCTCGTTTGACGTACTTTCTCATGGCATGCTTATTTCATGTAATGGACACTTTAATGTTGACGTATTATTTTGATAGCTAGGTGTCTCTTATTAGTTAATCCATGCTTTGTTCAAACTGAGTTTGTCATTTTAATTAAATCTGGAATTGACTTGTTGTTGACTTTTGCTCATCATTTCGTACTTAGGGCATAATTGTGATTCTTTGCATGTGTATTTATTTGCATTATAAAAAATGATAAAAAATGCATGTTTAATTTTAATGTCATGTCTTGTCATTGTCTTTGCATGTTTTGACCTTTATACTTTTAACTCAACGCCTAATTAAATACACTTAAATCCGATTAATACGAGAGAGGCTCGTGTCCCTGAGTTCGACCTTGGTTTCTTGCCAAGTAAAATAAATCACGATCACCTCGTTTCGATTCATCATTGCATATCTTTAAACGAGGTGATCTCTTTGATGACCGAAATCGGCCCGACTGCTACGACATCTCCAAGTGCTAATTTAGCATCCTTAAAGGGTCGATTTTGCGGTTCGTCAAATGGCGCCGTTGCCGGGGACACGGCTCATTTCTTTTATTTTTTGGATTTTTGTGTGTTTAATTTAGTGTTTCTTTTTATAGGTCAACTAACCACATATTTTGCATATAAAATTTTTCTTTCTTATTTGGTATCTAACTATTGTTTCTGTGGCAGAGCCCTTGGTGTTCAAGGAGGCGAGAAGCCGATGTTTCCCGCTGCGAGGAGCTGCAGGAGCATGCTTGGAGCAAATAAGGAAGAAAGAAAAAATGTCTCGCATTTTATGTTTGCATGAACTTATAATAAATTCGTCGTTTACAACGGTCTTCGATCGAAGACTCGCGATTGTAATCGAACGATGGTGGTTGTGTGGGGATCGTCCCCACTTGAGTGTCGACCTAGGACTAGGCACGCGGCTCTCCGAGCTCACTTTATCTTTCATATTTTTATGTGCTTGATCGTAGGTAGGACACACTAAATGATAGACGCACATAATCTCGCATCACGTAGCTAAAAAAATTTATTAATGAAGATTAATCATCGCTAATAGATGCATGATTAGGTGCGGCTTTTTCGACTTGCATGCATGTTGGATTTGGTTTTCAAAACAGCCCCCGTTTTTTCACGTGTTTTTGTCAAATCACTGCATGAGTTCTCGCTTAGCCTAGATCGCGGTTTCTTCGAATACATGTTTTTCTCGGCTTTCATTTCCTAGCTTGATCACCTAGGATTAATGGAAAATGGAATGAACGGTAGACGATGACTTCTTGATTTTGTGCTAACCTTAATTCAGTGATAACTCAAAATAAAATTGGGACTGTTAATTGCAAGTCAACCAAAAATGGAGTAAAATTCGGTTTTGGGAGAGCAACACCCTCAGTTACGCGTTGGTTTTTATTTCACATTTTTCTCCGCGTAATTATCTAAAGTTTTATCACCAATAAAACCGACAAGATAATCAACCAACCTTGGTTGGTTTCATGTGTGAGTTGGTGAAACTAAGGGTTTGCTTGCTTGATTGAGCCATGTGACACACACCCCAAATCTGTAGTCACTCCATTTCATCTCCGAAGATTCAGCCACTCACTTGTAAATCCATCCCTCTTCTTCGTTCACCTTGGGTCTCTTCCAACATCAATCTCCATCTTTATACTTAGGCTAATCTCAGCCTAAGTATAGGGGGGACCCAAATCCCCGTGATTTTCTCCACTCATCTTTTCTTGCCTTTATACTTAGGTTATTTCTAACCTAAGTATAGGGGGGAGTCCCTCTTATCTCCCGTATATTCTTCTATTTTTAAATGGACCTATGGACTCATAACATCTAGTGCTATGAGGACATAGCAAAGTTTAAGGATAGGGGGGTATACCGTACATACAATTTACTTACTTTAGCTAATATCTGTAAAATTTGGAAAATTTAAAACTTTTTGGCTAAAGTAAAATTCTTTGGACTAAGAGCACTCAAATGATTTCACGGCTTTTCTACACTATGTTACACTATTTTGATAAAAATATTTTCGAAAATGATTTGAAAAAAATGAGTTTTTCTTGTTTTGAAAAATCTTTTTGAAAGATGTTTTGAAAATCTTTTATTTGTGTGACATGGTTTTGAAAATCTTTTATCAAGGAAAGTTGAGTCTAACCTGTGTTTTAACTTTAAAAACTAAAATCCATAAAAATGAGCAAAATGAAAAAAAAATCTCTTTGTTGAATAAAGAAGTTGGATTAGTCCTCTACTTACACTTTTCACCCAGGATCTGATTTGGTCAAGGAGACTTAGCTTTTTGAGGTCTTTGAGATTTGCGGTTAACCAGCCTTAGCCATCAGGGTCATAGACTTAATCATCCACATTCCCCTAGGGTTTCTAGATTTGCATGCTATATTCCATGCTTAGTCTCAGACATAAAGAATATGATCAGCACATCACTTGCACGACTGCGGTTTTGATTGAGATGAGTTGATTTTTCACCTGAGGTATTGGGATGAGGAAGTCGAGTTTGGATTTGATCTAATGATGCTCGAGGATGGGATAAAATCTTTGGAGGCTTCATGAACCCTGAGTGTCAGCAATACTAGCCAATATGAGAACTTGATTCCTATACTAATCTCTTGACATTAACCTAAGTGCCTGGGTGTGAAAAATAAATAAAAAAATTGTTGATCAGTGTGCGCCAACTCTTGGTAAAAGCAGTGGAGCTAGCCAAAAATACTACAAATCAATGAAATTTCAAAGAAAAGCTCTCATTCCACAAAGTCAAATATCAAAGAGCTTCCACCAAAGGCGAGCGCTCCCAACCATTTCAAAAGTGTCCACTTGGACCACCGCTATTAGGACCAGGAGTCGGGCTTGCACCAAAAAAGGGCTCTGCATCGTAAATGCTACAAGTCTGGGTGTCGAAGGTACGATAGGTACTCAAAAGAGACACACCCCGGTGTACTTCCAGGAAAACAAGTGCAGACGGCTCCAACTTCTCTTGACGGACGCACTGATCAACACCAAAAAAAGGTGTTGCGTAAAAAGGCACTAGAGAGAATCCTTGTTCCAATGAGAGGGAGAGAAGAATTGACACAATCCCATGCCCTCCATTTCTGGCCTGCCATCTATATTTTATAAGTCTGACAACTAAAGAGTCGGTGGACTGAATGCAAGATTTGATTTATTCCCTAGTGCTGAGGATTGGGTCCTTAGGAGATTTTCTCGGACCAAGACTTTGGGTGACGAATTGACTCTACTCTCGAAATTACAGTCAACACTAAACTTCATATCATTAGTTTATATGTACATCAGAGAGAGTCTAGAGAAGTAGAGGAATTGGAAGCCTCTTGATTAAGGTTGGGTTGAACTCTAGAATTTTGGATCTCTGAAACTGAGTCGATTTGATCAGATCGGATCATGTATTCACATGCACAAGGGGGTTAATCCAACTTAGTCATTCTTTTTGATGCTCGAGGACGAGCATAGTTTAAGTATAGGGGGTGATGAACCTCAATTTCATCATCTTTATTTCTCATAATTAACCCCCTTTGCTTAAGAGTTTGCCAATAAAACCATGTTAATGTCCTATAATTAACAGAGTCCTTAATAAATTAAAAACCATAAAAAAATAACAAAATAAAAATTCGTGATATTTTTAGACTTAAAAATACCCTCAAAAATATTTCGGGTCCTTATTTGATTTCATTTCCAGTTTTGGTCAACATGAAACTTGTAGATCTCGTCAAGATCTACAACTTTCATGTTTTGAGTTTTCTCAAATTCGACCAAACAAGCCCTCAAAAATAAAAAATGCTCTCGGGATAATCTGATTGGGCCACGTGGCCCATTCTGGGGGCGCCACGTGGCCCGACCTCTTTGTCTTATCCGCCGCCGACCACAACCGTTAGATCCCTTCATGGATCCAACGGCTGTGCTCCCTCCACGCCGCTCCTTGTCCGCGACCGTTTGATCATCTCCCACTCTTCATCATCACCCTCTGTTAGCGCCGCGACCACATGACGCCACGTGGCAACTTGAGCGCCCTTCGATCGCGTCCCAGATCTCTCATCATAGCCGTTATCTCCTGGGCCAAATCTCATCCATCCGATCGACCCCTTGATTCCATCCAAGCCATTCGCTACCGCCTCTCTTACAGCCTGCCACGTGGCAGCACCCGATCACGTCGATCGCATCGCCCAGATCTTATCATGGCCGTCACTCCGCACCTTACTCTCCACCGTTGGATCTCCAGATCCAACGGTCAGGAGACCGTCGTCAACCTCCAGCAGACCCCCTCTCGCACACGATCTCCACTCGCACACCTCGCCCCCTTTCCATTTTCTTGCCTTCACCTTCCACCATCTCCACTCGCCAACTACCCCATGACCTTCTCCAGTCAACCGTGACCCTCGCGAGCACCACCTCCACTCACGGAGCTCTCTCCACGCTCTCCATTTCCTCCTCGAAACCACGTCGCCCACCATCACTTCCGCCAGCTACTCCTTCAAATAAGCCGCTTCCCCCACCTTTCGCCGGTTGTCCACCTTTACGAGGGGAGTGGCCCAGCCCTCCTCCGCCTCCCAGTGATAGGGGGAGGCGGAGAGATCGAGCGAAGACGACCGTCTTCCCCGGTGTTGACCCTTCGCCTATCACGGCGTCGTCGCGGCGCTCCGAGCCCGCTCGAGCTGCATGGAATGGTTGCCCGTGTTCAGCGAAGACTAGAGCTCCTCCTCGGAGCTCGAGCCCAAACCATTCACGCCGCCATCGCTCAGGTAAGTCTCCGATCTTTTCTCTGATTTTTTATTTTCTTTACTCGATTTAAATAGGCCTCTCAGGCCGTCCTCGCCTTCCAATTACCATCCCACTAGCTCCGCCGCACCTCCCCCTTTCTCGCGTACCTCTCCGCTCGCCTCCTTCTTGTCTTCCATACCTTTACGCATCCGACCCACCTCCTCCGCCGTCGCGGCGGAGGAGCACCGAGCTCCCACCTTCTCCGATCCCTAAGAGCTCTCCACTTCACCTCACGCACGCACCTCTATGCTTCGGCATTGTTGCTAACTCTGCAGGTCCCCCAAAGCAATCAATGGCCGGATGCTCGCCGGAGCAAACTTCTTCGCACCCGTCCTCAACTGCAGAAGGCTGATGGACTGAGCCACAAGGCTAGACACCTCCTCGGAGCTCCAAGCTTCATCGACATAGATACAACGAGCTCCGGGGAGGCCTACAGAGATGGAACTCCAGCGACGGAGGAAGGGCACCTTCGCCGGAGCGCTGACTCCGCCGCCTGCCTTCGGCCGAGGGAGGAGGTACAGTGACCGTTAGATGGTCCTCGCCCAGCGACCATCTAACGGTTCCGATGCCGACACGCCACCAGCCAGAGCCTTCTCCAGATGCCGTTGGATGCGCACCATCTGATGGCCCCGAGCTAGCCACGCGTCGACACCAGAGCGCCCCCCAGCCTCCGCCATCGAACCTCCAGGCTTGGACCTGCCGAGCCTTGTCCGAGCCTGCATCGAGCCAAAGCCTACGCCCGAGCCATGCCGAAGCAACCCGGGCCTCCTCCGAACCTCCGATCGACCCGAGCCTGGGGAAGTGCGTGCCTGGCACGTGCTTCTTGGGTAATTTGCAAGGAAGCCCAGCCGCCTTCTTCAATTTGCGAACAGGTCCCGATCACGTGCAGCGGGCGTGCACAGTGGGTATTTTACAGGGAAGGTCCATTTACTTTACGTATTTACATTTTTGTCCCTCCCTGGACCTGTTTGTAGTTATCTTTTCATGTTTCCTTTCAGTTATGCCCCTGCTTTCTTTGTTGAATATCTTGAGCTACATAGCTCCAATCGAGTTGATTTCAGTTTCATTTCGAAGCTCGTTTGACGTACTTTCTCATGGCATGCTTATTTCATGTAATGGACACTTTAATGTTGACGTATTATTTTGATAGCTAGGTGTCTCTTATTAGTTAATCCATGCTTTGTTCAAACTGAGTTTGTCATTTTAATTAAATCTGGAATTGACTTGTTGTTGACTTTTGCTCATCATTTCGTACTTAGGGCATAATTGTGATTCTTTGCATGTGTATTTATCTGCATTATAAAAATTGATAAAAAAATGCATGTTTAATTTTAATGTCATGTCTTGTCATTGTCTTTGCATGTTTTGACCTTTATACTTTTAACTCAACGCCTAATTAAATACACTTAAATCCGAT
The DNA here is from genome assembly GCA_037367405.1 of Ottelia alismoides. Classification (NCBI taxonomy): domain Eukaryota; kingdom Viridiplantae; phylum Streptophyta; class Magnoliopsida; order Alismatales; family Hydrocharitaceae; genus Ottelia; species Ottelia alismoides. The sequence continues at coordinate 566,778 of JAZKJV010001464.1, read as the reverse complement.
TAATACGAGAGAGGCTCGTGTCCCTGAGTTCGACCTTGGTTTCTTGCCAAGTAAAATAAATCACGATCACCTCGTTTCGATTCATCATCGCATATCTTTAAACGAGGTGATCTCTTTGATGACCGAAATCGGCCCGACTGCTACGACATCTCCAAGTGCTAATTTAGCATCCTTAAAGGGTCGATTTTGCGGTTCGTCAATGCTGAGCCAGAGCGCGGTGCTGATGCCGCAAAGACAGATGCTGTGGGTGGTGCTGATGCCACCATTTTTAGTCCTGTTGTGTTTCCTCATACCTATGTCTCTTAGGACATTATCAAAAATAACAAAAAAATGAATAAAGGAAAGGTTTCTTTATCTACTCAGAGTCCATATGTGTTGCATGATCACTCTTGTATGGATTCCAGTTCTTCCCAGCAACAGGAACCTCTTCCTGACCCTCTATCTGAGGAGGGTCCAGCTATCCCTTTCCCTCAGGCACTCCGCTTAGGGCAAGGGAAGAAAATGAAAAATCCAAAAAATTCACAACAGTTAGAGTTCAGCCAACAGATGATTGACAGATTCCATATCCAGCTGACTCTACAGGAGGCATTAGAGCACATCCCTCTCTTCCAGAAGCACTTGAGAGAGAAGACCATTATACGTAGGAAGAAGAGGAATGCAGAAATCCATGTGCTGACACGTGACACCTGCTTCGCTATACAAAATAAATTGCCAGCTAAGAAACCTGATGCAGGAGCTCCGTATGTCAGATGCCACATTCATGAGCAGCAATTTGATCGTACTCTTTTGGACAGCGGTTCTTCGATTAACCTCCTTCCGGCTGCCTTACTCGATCGATTCGAGTTTGGCCCTCTTAGACAGAGCATGACGATCCTTCAGTTTGCTGATAGATCTGTAAAGAGGCCAAAGGGGTTACTTAAGGACGTTGTCGTCACAATTCAGGGCCTGAAATTCCCCGTGGACTTTGTTGTATTGGACATGGAGATCCCTGAACGTGTGATCGATGCCCCCATCATTTTAGGAAGACCATTCTTGGCCACAGCCAAGGCGATAACCGACCATGATAGTGGGAAGGTATACTTTCGCAAGAGGGCGAAAGTGTACAAATAGAGACGATCGAGGAGACACGATCTAAAGATTCAGAGTGCTCAGATCAGATGACCGACTCCGAGCGAATGACAGATGCAGAGCTAGACATCCACCATGAGTGTGACTTTGTGATTACAGACGACAAAGCAGTTTGGGCAGATCCCGCATCACGAGCTCTTGCCACATCCTCAGATAGTGAAGATTCACATATCGTGGCAGATGAGAGTTCGGAGAGCACACTCATGGCACAGGATACAGTAGAGGCTGATTACCATGATCAGGATAGCGAAGACGATTTTATCTCATGCGCTTCAGATTCAGATTCCTCAGACACAGACACCAACTTTAATTGGAAGGAGTTCGATGAATATTTACCGTGTCTGGTGCCTGCAGAGCCGACAGCTAGGACGGAGAGTGAGCCAGGACAGTTGACAGATATACCAGAAGAGCCATCTTCGTCGGATTTACCATTACGAGAGTTCTCACACACAGATCTGGTAGCATTCACTCAGGCATTTCAGAAACCAGATTTACCAGCTCCCACTTGTCCAGAATTGAAGACCTTACCGCAGAGCATGAAGTATAGATTCCTTGCAGGAGAGCCAAATATGTTCCCAGTCATTATCTCAGCAGATTTGACTGAAGACCAAGAATCTCGTCTGATGGAGGTTCTTGAAAGAAACCGCAAGGCAATTGGATGGAGTGTGGCTGATCTCCAGGGGATAAGTCCGGCCCTGTGCTCCCACCACATTTATCTCGAAGAAAACGCCAAGCCCTCGCGTGAGTTCCAACGAAGGCTGAACCCCAATCTTCGAGAAGTGGCTATGAAGGAAATATCTAAGTGGTGGAGCGCCGATTTTATCTACCCCATCTCTGACTCTAAGTGGGTTAGTCCATTGCATGTGGTACCCAAGAAGACGGGTATCACCACAGTTGTGAATGAGTCTGGAGAGGAGATAGCCACCCGAGTACCCACTTCTTGGAGGGTCTGTGTGGACTACAGACGATTGAATCAGGCCACCAAGAAGGACCACTTCCCGCTACCATTCATAGATCAGATCATTGAGAGATTAGCTGGGAAGAGTTACTACTGCTTTCTGGATGGGTATTCGGGATACAATCAAGTGGCCATAGCGCCTGAAGACCAAGAGAAAACAACGTTCACCTGTCCGTTTGGGACGTATGCTTTTCGACGGATGCCCTTTGGATTATGTAATGCCCCGGCTACATTCCAGAGGTGCATGCTCTCTATTTTCTCGGACATGGTTGGTGAATTTTTAGAAGTCTTCATGGGTGATTTCTCGGTTTATGGTGACAGTTTTGATGCATGTCTTGATTACCTAGACCGAGTACTTCAGCGCTGCATTGAGGTCAACTTAGTCTTGTCTTGGGAGAAGAGTCACTTCATGGTGACTCAGGGGACGGTCCTTGGCCACATCATCTCCAACAGGGGCATGGAGGTCGACCCGACCAAGGTGGATATCATCAAGAAGCTCAATCCACCGTCCAATATACGACAGTTGCGGTCTTTTCTGGGGCATGTCGGTTTTTACCGACGGTTCATACAGGACTTCAGCAAAATTGCCCGACCGCTCACAGATTTGTTGACAAAAGACACTGAGTTCCTTGTAGATGATAAGTGTCTTGCATCATTTGAGACTCTCAAGAATCTAGTTGTCAAGGCTCCTGTCCTTCAGCCGCCTGATTGGTCTCTCCCATTCGAGATCATGACGGATGCTTCTGATTTTGCCATAGGGGTTGTGCTAGGACAGAGAAGAGATGGAGCGCCTTTTGCCATTCACTACGCTAGCCGAACAATGGATGCCGCTCAACGGAATTACACAGTCACAGAGAAAGAGATGCTAGCTGTAGTCTTTGCCTTGGATAAGTTTCGATCTTACATTCTTGGATCTAAAGTGACTATCTATACTGACCACACCGCCATCCGATACTTAATGGCAAAGAAGGATGCCAAAGCCAGATTGACCAGATGGATCCTTCTACTCCAGGAGTTTGATATAGAGATTAAGGATAAACCTGGAGTAAAAAATGTTGTGGCGGATCACCTCTCCCGTTTAGAGAACCTTGAGGATTCGGATCGGATTACACCTATTACAGAGACTTTTCCAGATGAGGCGATCCTTGCAATCACCTCACTTCCATGGTACGCTGATATTGTGAATTACCTTGTCACGAAGAAGGTCCCACAAGATTGGCCAAGACAGCAACTTGAGACCTTTCTTGCAAAAGCCAAGTCGTACCATTGGGAGAATTCCACTCTTTATCATGAAGGAGGGGATAGCATCTGGAGACGGTGTATTCCTCAAGAAGAGCAACATAGTGTCCTCACCTATTGCCACAAGCTTGAGGCAGGAGGACATCATTCTGGGAGACGGACAGCACAGAAGGTACTTCAATCCGGCCTTTGGTGGCCTACCCTCTTCAAGGATTCAGATGAATTCGTGAAGAGGTGTACTGACTGTCAGAAAATGGGCACTTGTGGACAGAGAGATATAATGCCGATGCAGCCCATTCATTTCTGTGAGGTTTTTGACGCATGGGGCATCGATTTCATGGGTCCATTTCCTAAGAGTCAGGGATTTGAGCATATCTTGCTTGTTGTAGATTATGTGAGTCGTTGGGTTGAGGCCATCCCCGTCCGAACCGCAGATGCTAATACCGTTTGCAAATTCTTGAGGAAAAATATCATTTCACGGTTCGGGGTACCTAGAGTGTTGATATCAGACGGGGGGACTCATTTTATCAATGACAAGGTAAGGGCCCTTGCTAACGAGTTCAGCATAGATCATAGAGTTGCCACTCCTTATCATCCACAGACGAATGGTCTTGCTGAGGTTTCTAACAGGGAGATTAAGACTATATTGCAGAAGGTAGTCCGCCCAGACCGAAAGGATTGGTCACAGCTTTTGGACTCGGTTTTGTGGGCATATAGGACATCCTTCAAGACTCCATTGGGTACATCTCCATTCCGACTCGTTTATGGCAAGCCATGCCACTTACCAGTTGAGCTAAAGCATAAGTCGTTATGGGCTGTTACTGAGATATTTTTGGATCCAGAGAGTGTAGGAGATCAGAGAAAGGCAGAATTGGCAGCCCTGGAGGAACTTAGAGATACAGCATTCTCGAGTAGCCTACAGTATAAGGAACGAGTAAAGATATGGCATGATTCTCACATCATCCATAAGCAGTTTGAACCAAATCAGAAAGTATGGTTATTCGATGCAAGGCTAAAGCTATTTCCAGGGAAGTTGCAGAGCAAATGGAAGGGACCATACTTGGTCCGGAAGGTGCACGACAATGGCAGCATTGATATATCTGAGATGTCATCTGAATCCACCTTCCGAGTTAACGGTCAGCGCCTGAAGCCATATCTAGATCATAAACCGCTGATCGTCGATGTTGCCCCGATTCATTTTGCATGAGATGTAGTCTTTGACTCACATCATTTGCATCTCATGCCTGATTTTCACTTTCTCTCGCAATTGTATAGATCCAGATGTCCATATCACACACTCTTTTGTCTAAACACCCCATTTCCATCTTATGATTATGCTATACTTAGGGTGTACTTTACCCTAAGTATAGGGGGGTGTCAGACGTTTGATTATTCTTTTGATTCTTTTTACCTCTGTTTTGCTGCCTATACTTAGGGATATTTTACCCTAAGTATAGGGGAGGTAGACTCTGTATATTCATCTCTTCGGTTTTCCCTTTGTGTACAGTCTGCTATACTTAGGATTACTTGATCCTAAGTATAGGGGGATCACCGACTTCTATTGATTTTATTCTTTCATTCGTCGTTGTAGTATACTATTCTTTTCACTTTTCTATACGCGACACGAGTTATGTCTTTCTTTCCAGCTCTTTTGATCACTATGAGGACATAGTTCGAGCTAAGTATAGGGGGGTGTCGTATATATGGTATATATACTTTAGCCATAACTCGTACTTTCATATTATTTTTTTATGGCTAAAACACTGTGTAAATACTAAAAAAACAAAAAATAATAATAAAAAAAACTTGTAAAAATGAATTTAAAAAAATCAACTCCGTATATACTTGTATAAATTACTCAATTTGTAAATTCTTGCATCATGATTCTTGTAAAATAATCAACTCACTTTTGTGCAAATATGTATCTTCTCTAACCCTTATTAAAAAAACTTAAAAAAAACTTTAAAAAGAAAAAGAATCTTGTATATATTTGTATATATTACTAACTATTTGCAAAAAAAAGACTTTTGCATGTGCATTATTTTTCAAAAATCCATAAAAATTTCAAAATTTTGAAAATTGTTTCACAAAAAGATTTTTATTTTTCTTCGCATTGTACATATTTTCTTGCATTGACATGTGCATTTTTCAGGATAGTCTTGATAATTAAACTAAGTCTGAATAAATTTGAAGAATGGAGCTTAGTTGGACCTTAATCCACTTAATTTCAGAGGAACCTTATAAGATGTGGAGTTAAGACTTTTCAGGTCCAAGTGACTTAATTCTTTGGGTCCACACGACTATGTTCACGTGTCATCTTGATGAGTCTAAGTAGAATATTTAACAACACACGCATGATTCTTTCAGACCGTGGCTTACCTTGGACAATGCACTTTACACGTAGCTCTTCATGGAGGAGGTGGTGAGGACGCAGTTTCCTTTGGCTTGGGGTAGCATATGAGGGTAGTACTTCTAGGCGGAACCTCTCTTCTTCTTCTAGTGAAGGAAGTGCGTCTCAACTTGGTCTAGTGGTGATGAAGTCTAAAGACAGAAGTTGTGGGTTGCAATAAAGCTTCAAAAGAGGGATAGTCTACTGGCTCAAGAGGAAAATTTCTTGTATATATGCTGCACCATGTAGATATGTTGTACAGATGCACTTGAAAAAAAAAGCAAAAAGCAAAAAGAACTCCAAAAAAGTGGTGGGACTGATAGAAAATGATAATCCCACCGGAGTATGTATATAGTGCAAATAAGCAAAAGCTTAAAGACTCATGGATTCTATCTCATGAAGCTTGCAGCGGGAGACATAGCTACACTGGTTGAGCTCCCAAAATTCTATACCTCTTATTCCCCCTCTTCTTGAGCCGGTTGCACTTGAACTTAGAAGGGAATACCCCGCTTCTCGAGGAAAGAGTTGCTAGACCGGGGGATTAGAGTTACCTTGTTGAGAGAGGCTGTTTCTTTGTTACTTCTGAGATGAGGAGCTATATTCACTTACACCGTACAAGTAAGATTTCATAGTCCTAAGAATTTGTGTATGTAGACTTGTTCTGATCTGACTGTTGAGTAGACTTGAATAGGAGTCTTGTGGAACTTAGAGGCTGTTAGGTTTTAAATCCACATCCCATTAAGGTTCCGACACACTAATAATCCAAAGGTCCGACAGAGCTCCAGACTACATTTTTATGAAGATAAGCTTAAAAGTCAACATTATTCTAACTTCTTTCCTTTTTCTTTTCTTTATTTTTGTTTTCACTTATTTTTCAAATAAGTGTTTGCTAAGGGACTAGCAAAGGTAAAGTATAGGGGAATGATGAATCCACGATTCATCGCCTTTATTCTTTTATTTTAGCTTCATTTTCTTAGTCAAACACATGTAAATACCCATTAATTTCATAATTTTACCATTTTGCATGCATTTGTTAAAATTGCATTTTTAACACTTTTTGTACATAAATAAAAGAATAAAGAAGAAAAGAAAAAGAAAAGAAAAATAAAGGATGTAGTTATGCAATAAATACAAACTGACCCAAACCCCGAGAGAAGGTCAAGACTTGACCTGATCGACCAGGAATAAAGTAGGGGGAGATAGGGTCGTTTGTCAGAAAAATCAAAAATATCTTGTAAATATTTTTCATGTATATTTATACAAAACTTACAGTATTTTATCTGTACATAATGTGACCTCAAACTAATTATTTTCGTAAATAAAAGTTGTAAATAAAATTGTGTTGTAAATAATAAAAATATTTGTAAAATAAAATATTGTATATATTGCAAATAATTACACCCAGAAAAAGCCACAAAGTGATAATTGAAACATCAATTCCGGCTCCACACAAGCTCAAATTGAACCAAACTCACTTCCATTATACTATATATTAAATTATCTTTCAAATGGCTGTGGTTTCATTATTTTTAGAGTTACGGTTAAAAAGTCGGTTTTCTGGGGTGTTTTGTGCAGTTTTCCTATATATTTGATGAACATATTTATTTATATTTATTTTTATACATAATATATATTGTAAATATTGTTTTCATTAAAAAAATTAAATTAAAAAAAAATAAAAAAAAATAAAAATTAAAAAATCCTTTATAAAAATTATTTCCTTATTTGCACCTATGTACATTATATTATATGTATATAATATATGTATACAATTAATTTCCCTAAATAAAAATTACCAAAAAAATTAATTATATCACATTAATTAATTTAATTTATTTAATTACGAAAATCATATGTAATTATTTAATTTATTGGATTTATTTGAATTCATTTGATTTGATAACTTACCTTTTATGTGAAGATTTGATTTTGTGCCTTAAATAGCCACCATTAAGGTGGTTAATTGATTTTTGGGAATTATTTAATTTATTTATTTTAATTAATTACGAAATTCGTTTTTAATTAATTATTTATTTTATTTATTCAATTATTTTATTTAATTAACCAATAAATACTTTCCTCATTTGTGAATATCTTCCATTTTGATTTTCTTCTCTTTTTAATGGGCTCCTCCTCCCTCATTCACACTTGATCAATCTTTGGAGCAAGGAGCCCGATCTCCGAGACTTTCTTGTTGCAGAAGGGTGCCCAACCTCCGACCCATTCGGTGACAGCGTTCGGTCGTCGTCGAGGCCATCACGGCGTGTCCCATTCCAAGGTGAGATCCATTTTATTCCCGTCATTTTTTTAGATAGATCGTAGAGTTAATTTTAGGCCCTCACTTGATTAGTTTTTTAGATTAAAAATTCCAAAAATTCCATCACGATTTGATCCGCCCCCGACACCGATTTGCCATCTCATTTTCTGATCTCACCATTTTCACTTTCTATCTCACACTACCTATCACCTCCGGTCACGCACGGTGACCGGAGCCACGGATCTATTCCATCGTATCATAAGATCCACCCAATCACCGTTCCCATTTTTCTGTATAAATAAAAAATAACATAAAACTATTTTTCCTGTTAATCTCATAATTATTTTTTTTGCAGGAAGAATAAAAAAAATTGTTCTTGTCTTCCTAACCTTTGTTTTGCAGGAATAAAGAAAAATAATAAAAAAATAGTTGTTGTTTTTTTTATCTCTAACGGTTGTTGTGCAGGAAAACTCAAATAAAAAAATCCTTATGCTCTTGTTCGCAGTTTCTGTTTGAAAAAAAAGAAATATACTTTTTTTTCTAACTTTTTTCTGCAGCTTAAAAAAAATTAAAAAAACAAAAAAAAACATTCAGCAGCAGGGTCGCAACCCCCCGCCGCCGCCCAGCCGCTCTCGCCGCCGCTGCCACGCGCCTCCTCCACCGCGCGTGGCCGCGGCTCCGCCTCTCCGCTCCCTGCGCGTGACGCGCGTCTCTCCTACCGCCTCCGTCCAGCTCTGAAAGGGGCGACGCCCTCCACCTCTCCTCGCGCGGCCGCGCACAGGAGATCCACTGCGGCCGCCGCGCCTCGTCGTCCTCCAACGCACCCCCGCACCTCCTTCCAGCAGTGCGGCGGCGCCACACCGCGCGTGCCTCCGCCGCGGAACCACCAGGAGTAGCCCACCGCGGCCTGTAGCCGCCTCTGCCCCGCGTCCTCCTTTCCACCGCGCCGAGCAGCGGCGCCGCCCCGCGTTTCCGCCTCCCCTTCTCAACAGCGCAACGCGCAACGCGCGTCCAGATCCTCCTCGCGTACGCGCGGGCCGTTCGCCTGAAGCCGCGCTGCCTCTCCTCAGTGTGCCGATCTACGTGCGGCGGCGGCACCTCCATTGCCCCCTGTGAGAAAGAACGAAGGCACAATAAACCCTAGGGACATTAAAAAAGGATTTGGAGAAATTATAAAGCATTCCCTGAAGGTTTTTAAATTGCGAAATCAGCCCCGCCTCCAACTTGAGCATGTGCAAAGCATGCATATCTTGGGTAAATTGCAGATTTTGTCTTGTTTTATTTATTGTTAATTTTTGTTAGAAAAACTCTGAATAATTGCAATTTAGTCCTAGCTTTTCCAGACTTGAACTTTCCTGATCATTTCATTGAAATAAATATTTTTCTTAGTTGAAAAATTCTGAAAAAATGTGTATGTGCTCCTGCTATGCGTGTGAACATGGTTTAAAATTTTCATAGCATTTTGACTTTATTTGAGATATTTAAAAAAATTCAAAAATATTGTCTTTTTGCATGTCTAAACTTTGAAAATTCATAAAAAAATAGAAAAATTGCCTAAAAATTCCAAAAATATTTCTGTAGGTGCATTTTAATCTCTTTAATTTTCTGAGCATTTTTTACCTATTAAAAAAATACAAAAATAGTGTAGTGTGTGTGTGTGTGTTTATTCATTTGTGCTTATTCGAAAAATACAAAAAAAATATAAAAGTCAAAAACCACTAAAAAAATTCATCTCTGAAATTTGACTACTTAGTTTTTAAATCGTGCTCCTTGTGTTCGACCTTGTTCGCTATACCAGGTAAAAAGAATAGCGAAGACCGCTTACATTCATTTTCTTGATTCATCTATTTTATTAAGTGGTTTCAATTTATTTTTCTCGATGACCGAATTGTGCGGTTGAGGACAACGACATTGTGATTTATCTTCCACCTTAGTCGCATCGATTTTCGCATCATCAGTGCACATCACTAACAAGAATAAATGAAAAATACAAAGAAACCACTAACCCACATAAGTGAACCAAAAACCCAAACCCTAAATTCATGATTCTCGGACTAAAAGCCACATATCTTCCCCATCCAATGTCCGATTTGACCCTACTCACTTTTGAACTAATGCACATTCAATTACCTTCAAAACAAGACCAAGTTCAAGTAAATCGGAGCTCGTATGTGAAAGTTGGGTTTTGGGCTTCTTTTGTACATTGTATATTTTCGCGGTTTTTGACCTTGTATTTTATGTATATATTTTTTTAACATTAAAAATCCAAAAAAAGAATTGGGTGTCTTTTATTTATCTTTAATTTTTCCATATTTTTCTAGTTTTTTTATATTGTTTAAAAATAACAAAAAAAAATTAGAAAACCCCAAAATCAAGGTATTCTATGTACATGGGATACCCCAAAAATTCACTTTTTACATTTGACCGAATTTGGTTTTGATGTCTTCATGAAAGTTGTAGATCTCGTCTAGACAAGCGTTTTTTGTGAAGGAACTTTTTCGATCCGAGGTCGTTTACTATTTCTTTTTGATTTTACAAATCTTTTATTTTCAGATTTTTCTGGAGCTGACACGTGGCGGCCCCAGAGGCCGCCACGTGTCAGTCGTTTTTGGTCCTTTTATATTTCCGTTTTTATAAAAAAAAATTAAAAATTAAAAATTAAAAACCACGCACGTGCAACGCCCGCCCCCTCTCTCACTACTATCGCCACGTGGCCCATACCGGGCCGTTCGATCTCGGCCGATCGAACGGCCTGGGACCCGTCGTCCTCCTCCCAACTTCCCCTCCCGAAACCTTCGCCGGCCGCTCCTCAAATCCCGCAACCGCCGCTCCGACCAACGTCCACCCGTAACCTCCGCTTCCCACACGTTACCATTGACCTCCCAACCTTCTCCGCGCCTCTCGCAACCCTCCATCGTCGAGCTCTATCCATCGCCAGCCCCTCCCCTTTCTTTTCTATTTAAAGGCATCCTCGACTCCAGTCGCACTTATCCGCCGATAAACCTTCACCGACAAGGGATGGCGATGACAGCGCCACCCCTCCACCTTCATCCCGGTGAGATCCGAGGAACATATTCCTCGTTGCAGTGCCGCGGCTCCGCTGCGCGATTGCTCCGCTCCGGTCTTCGCCTACCGTCGAGCCAACGACGTTTGTCATCAACAACAACTCCGCCGACCACCGGGGCCTCGTCATCAATCTCACGCGCCACCGACCTCCCCATCCGCCGATACATCAACTTCATCAAGGTCTCGCCGGTGGTGACAGCCCGACGAGCCTCTTACGCGGCGAGATCCGAGCTGTAAGAAGCTCGTCGCCTCATGGCCCTCATCGCCGTCGTGCCGACCTCCGCTTCCTGCGTCGAGCCAACAACTACGATTTCGCCATCGCCTTCTTCTCCGACAAACCTCGCCGCCTCACGCTTCACCGACCTCCATCTTCGTCTCCGACAACCCATCGCCTTCATCGACTCCACGCCGCTCCGTCAACATCTCCGCCCCGACCTTCGCCTCCAAACAGCATCAACAACCTCCAGGAGCGGAGGCCCTTCATCGCCATCAACTCCGCCCATGACATCGCCACCATCTTCAAACGCCACTGACACGTCGCCCGACCCTCCTCCGCCTTAGTCGGGCATCGCCGGCCTCCCCTCTACTTCGGCCGGCCCGCCACCGCAAGCACCGGGCGTGACGCCCGAGGCCCCAGCACGTGCGAGGCACGTGTGTGGGGATCGTCTCCTGTACGTCACCCAAGGTCACGTGCGCAGCACGTGACCTGTAGGTAAATTGCAAGGATCACCCTAGGAGTCCCCCTATCTACGTTTAAGTCCAAGACCAGAGGGCACGTGCTATGCACGTGCCTTTCTGTGAAATTTGCAATCACGTCCCCTCCACTTCCGGTAATTACTTTTAGGTCCCCCACAGCACTTTTGTTATTTATTTTGTTTGCATCTGTGCCCTTGTCTTTGTCATTCATTTTAAACCTCTACATCGCATTATTTTATTTATCAAAAGTTGGCATTTTGTTCTACACTTCATTCTCTACATTCGGACATATTGTGGATACTTGTGATTGACGGTTAATTAATAAATAAAGATTTTGTGGAAAATTACAAACTTTGCCCATTTGATGCTCTTCAATTTATATTTGATTAACCATTATTCTAAAAATCCCCGAAAAATCATATATTGTAGAGATTATTTTGTTTAACATCGTGCCCAAAAATCTTTGCATTTGCATGCATAGTTTGCTCTGTAAAAATCATTTCGCATATTTCAGTATCTAATTTTTAATAGGTATTAAAACCCACATTTTCAAGGTTTAGGATTTTTCTGAGATCCATCACCTAGTGATAGATCTTAGATAATTTTATATCTTGAAAATAAGTAGGTTTAATATTTATTATAATTAAATATTGAAAATCATCCTGTTTGCATTTAAAAATTCATAAAAAATTCATATTCCATCCAAAAAAATTCCAAAAAAATTATAGAGCATTCATTTCATTATATTTTACATTTTGGCCAATTTCGTATTTTTCGGACATTGTTTGATCGAAGTTGACATTTTAGTCCCTAAAATAGGCCAAAACCGCATCTTGCATCCCTCATTTACATTAAAAATTCCAAAAAAAACCATTTTGAAAACCGAACACAGATAGACATAACTCTAGGTTGTTCATTTGCCTCCTTGTGATCGACCTTGGGACTTGCCCAAGTAAAATAAACAAAAACCACTTGTTTGACATTGATTATTATTTGTGGTTATTTTTTGACTGTTTCCGATCGCCGCCTACAACGAACGACACATTTTTATTTTCACGTACGAAGATTAAAAACAACTTCTTAACTCGGCGTTTACGGACCCGTCAGATGGCACCGTTGCCGGGGAGGCAAACGGCTTAGTTTTGTGTTTTGACATTTTTCGCTCGGTTTTTCCGCATTCGGGTAGTCTGACCCCCGAATTTTTCATTGTGAATACCATTTTATTTCCAGCATTTATTTTCTTATTTTATTATTTTTTGAGTCACTCTCTTACATTTTCTCTCTTATTTTTCTTGCGAGGTACCCGGCGTACGTGGAGCGGTTTTTAAGAAACCGACGCATCTTCACCGACATCCGAGAAAGCCGCAAATTAATTTAAGATCGAGTCGAGTAGTGAGAGAGAGTAGAGTCTAGGTTTTCAATTTCCGCAATTTTATTTACTTGCTCATTTACAGCGGTGTCCGTTTGGACTCTCGCGCACGTAAAAAAGACCTTGAGCTTTATTTGTGGTGTGTCGTGGCCTGTTTCACTCTCCGGTGAGGGTGTGGTCCGACTTAAGTGGCGATTAGAATAGACTTGCATATACGGCTCTCAAAGAGCATTTTTATTTTTTGATTGTGCTTGTAGGATCTTAAGCCACACTGCACTTTAATCAAGATGCACATAGATCGTTCAACTTAGCCAAATTTAACTCAATTCTTCCCGCTAATAGAACTTTCTGCATAGGTGCGGTTTTCATCGGCTTGCACGCATTTAGAATAAAATTTTCAATTCTGTCTAGCATCCCACATGAAGATTGCGAGGAGGCACTGTAAGTCTTCTAACTAAGCATCTATCATAGTTTTTCGCGTGCATCGGCTTTTCCCGACTTTCTCCCTCTTGTTTTATCACATAAATCTAAAGGAAATTGGGACTGGACGGTAGACGTGTATTTGTGCTCATCTAATTTTTCAGTGATCACCTCATTAAAAATTGGGACTGCTAAATATAGCCAATCAAAATAACCCATAAAATCAAGAATTTCCGCGGGAGAGCAACCCCGACCTTGTATGTTTCTATTTTTCTAACTGAGCGAGATACGACACTTACGGCTAGAGCCCAAATCCGAAATTTCAGCTCGCTAAATTCCTGTCAATATTGATTTATCACCAACTAAAATTGAAAAGATAATAGCCGAACTCTTACGGCTTCATTGTGTGCGTTGGTGAAATCGGGGTTTGATTTGTGTTTGCATTGGTGTGCGTAAACCGATATCGAAGATCAACAGCCGCACATTTGATTTCTCTTGATTATCCCGTGCAATCATCTCTCTCCTTTCTTGATTTAAAATTCACCATGGAATTCTTGTCCAATAACTCTTGCAGACCCAATCCCTCATTCCTTTCAGCTCTTTCAAAAATAGCCGAACGTCTATCCGAGAATCCATCAGAGCTATAATATGAAAATGAATTCGTATCGGTTAGACCCAAAACACCTCCCCCTCAACCACCAATAAATCCATCTCTTTCTGCTAATCCGACCTGTTTCATGAATGACAACCCTTTGTATTCAAAGCAGACAAACCAACAAATGATTGAGGGCTCTACTTCTTCATTTAATCCTCTTTACGTTGATCATACAAGTCATCCCTCATATTCGGTAAATGTTAATACATCATTCATGGGAGATGATAACCACCTGATCGAACTGAACACTTCTTCATCTCTTCCATCGATTTTGAACACCAAAGAAAAATCATTATCTTGGATTGAACATAACAACCCCCTCTTCACTCATACAGAGGATTGGGCCTACCACATAGGATCACAACTCCCCTTGGACCAACTCCACTTACCTAGACCATATGAGCAGCCACCTTCCATGATTATTGAGGAGATACTTTCAGAAAATGATGATCGTATATCGGATATTTCTAGAGACCCCTCTCCTAGTACATATAGAAAAATGGAAGAGAACATTCAATTACAAAAACATACCCCAACTGCTCCCATACTTGGTCAAGAAGATATTTTGGAGAATATTTTGAGGATGAATAAGAAATTTGATTTAATGGAGGATAAATTTCAAGAACTTGCCGATTGATTAATCTCTGGTAGCTCGGATATAAAAATGAATGAGGAAATGATTGGATCTAAGATTGAAAATTTTGAGGATATTCAGGGACCTAGGGATTATTCTGACAACTTCACTTCTACACATTGCTCCCCTAGAAATGACTATGCCGCTGACTATCGCTCTGAATATCAAGACCCCTTTTCATATGAAGAACACACCACACCCCCACACCATATAGAAAATACCAAAAAAATGGAAATATTTGAAAATCACAAAAAAATTGAAAATCCAGAAAATTTCATAAAAATTGAAACAGAAGAAAATCTACAGAATTTGGATCCTGATGTACGGGAAGCACTAGGAAAGAAATTGATTTTTGAACTTCCCTTTCGACAGGCCATTGAACACTTCCCCGATCTTAAAAGATTTGTAATTGATAAATTGACCATGAAAAAGTCGGGTAGGATACGAACAAAGACTGAAAGACATATCTTGTCAATGGCCTCCTCCTTGGTGTTGAGGAGAAAAACCAAGAGCCGCATAGTGAAGCGGTTGCCCAGATTTGACTGTGAAATCAAAGACACAATCTTCACCCATGCTCGGATTGATGACGATGCACCGATCAATATCCTCCCGACCTCTGTATTTCACGAACTCAAACTCGGACCGATTCGGAAGATACGAGAGATTGTTCAATTCGCAGACCAATCAATAAAGCGGCCGAGAGGAATCATTTCTGTCATCATGAAATTCCAAAGTGCTCCGCTCAAAGTAGAATTCACGATCATTTATATTGAGCATCAAGGAGAATTCACCCAAGCTCCAATCATTCTCGGAAGCCATTCTTGGCATTGGCCAAGGCGAGTATTGATTGTGAGACTCGGGAAATCAATTTCACAGCATTGGAAGCACTTAGATCGGACCATGTCTTTGAGGAACCACGATCTTCTGAGGAAACCCACGAAGTCTCCGACAGCCGCAACCATGAAGAGGTAGAAGAGCCCTACCCCGCAACCACACCTGAGATAGCGGTTGTTGATGAGACTATTGGTTTAAAGAATCTCCCCCTACTCCATTCCTAATCGCTCTCACCATGGAGAATCATGTATATGAATCATATGATCCGGAGACTTATGCATGGGCACTCCCTGGGTCAACCTACTCTGACTACATGGATTACATCAACTCGACACAGGAATGCGCCAACATCGAATCAATTGAGAAAGAACATGCAGAGACTCCCCCAGTATTTCAATTCCCGTGGATCTTAAAATAGACAAATCTTTCTACTACGATCCTGAGACATATGAATGGTCACACCCTGGAGCAACATTCTCTGAATATCTTGACCAAATCATCCCAAATCGAGAGTGCTCAAACATTCGGGAGACTAAGAACAAGCACACAGACCAAGCACCAACAAGGAGAATTTCAATGGCTATTCATCTGGATACTCAAGTGAACCGACACCTTCACGACGAAATAAAAAGAGAGTCACCTTTGACCTTTCGGAAGAGGAATCAATTGATGATCCCTCATCAGGTCCGGAAAAAGATGGTCTACATGAGTGAAGTCTGTTCGGCAGCCCTAAAGCCATATCTTCGTAAGGATCCAAAATTCAATCCTCGTTGGACAACTCCCGTTCCTAACTACTACTCATCCAAAGCTGATGCTCCTGCCCTCTTCAAGTACACTGGAATTCTTTCGTATGAGCTGACTGAGACCGGTGCTTCTGAGTATTCATCTGAGGACAAACCGATTGACCCCAAGAAGGAACGAATTCTGAGGAAACAATTGAAGAAACAAAAAGACATGAATACTTGGAGTATGTCCACCTTCAAATACTACTCCTCTGAGGATAATTCTGATGATGGATATCTTTCATCTGACTCAAACCCTTCATCCACTATCCATCATGATTTTTCTGAGGATGACACTGATTGTAGTTGGGAATCATATGCCTCATCTCCGACTCATCACTACGATCTTCCACCACAGGCTCACAAGAAGATCAGCTGAAAACCGCCTTAATCATCGGCTACCCACCCTCCCTCCCGACCACATCGGTCTCCTTGTACAGCTTCTTCCTCTACTTAGGCCAAGGCCTAAGTATGGGGGGGGGGGGCTGATGCCATCTGTATATATCATTCCTCTCCTAACTCTCGATCGCTCCATTTCCACCCTTCTTCCATACTTAGGCTGTCTAGAGCCTAAGTATAGGGAGAACCGACACCCACCTGTTTATACTTTCTTCATCCACATATCCCGACCGCTTCATTTTCCCGTTCTTCTTCTATACTTAGACTGTTCACAGCCTAAGTATAGGAGGGCGAACCACTGTATATAAATTTTTCACCCCCTTACGCTTAGCCCGAGCTATGTCTTCATTACGCTTTTTGTGCTCTGAGGACACAACACTCTCAGTATAGGGGGGTTTGTATATATACTATGTATATATTTTACCCAAATCTCGTATTTTTGCGTAAGTCTATATGTATTTACAGGGTGGGTAATCTCTTTGAAAAAAAGAAAAAAAAGAAGAAAAAAGAAAAAAAGGAGAGTTTTGCTACTAACACTGACTTGCCCAAAAATTTAAAATGGCTTCTTATCCATTTTTGTATAAAAAATCCCTTGCATAAAATGTCAAAAATAAAATAAAAAAAATCAATCAAAATCACAAAAAAAAATATGTTTGCATTTCACACACCTGCACTTCATCCAACATCACATGCATTTGCATCTGTGAAAAGTCATTGGGTTCTGAACCGAGTTATGAGCCGAAACTGAGAGTGGTCTGGACTTGACCTTAATCCACCTAATTTTCAGAGGAACTTCACCGAGTAATAGGATTTTAAAACCTTCAGGTCTTTTGACTTAATTCTTTGAGTTCCACATAACAATGTACAACATTTGACTCTTAGTGTCTAACTTGGTCTCTTCATTCTGAGTACAACTCTGGAATAAAGAATTAATTCGCACTCTCGCACTATGCATTTAGCTCAACCCAGACGGGATATTGGAAGACTGTGTGAGTCTCTTTTCTGGTAGCATGGAAATCTAAAGACCGGAGCACGGGTTGAAATAAAGCTTCGGAAAAGGGATGGACGACTGGGTACAATTTTTCTAAGACCCCAAAAAATGTACGGAATAAAAAGATTCTATATATGTAGGGGCACAACAAGATCCAAGCAGAACCACCAAAAATTCCAAATACAAAGAAGCAGTCTACCAAATAAAAATCTGACCAAAAAGGTCCAAGCTTCAAGAAACCTGCAGATCTTGGTGGAGACTTGGCTACACTGGCCATCTTCACAAGGAGAGGTGACTACACTGGCCACCCCTCCAGTTCTTTTCTCTTTCTTCTAGCTTCTCCCTCATTCGATTGTGAACACAACGCGACAGACCTTAGAAGGAAATACCTGACTCCCCGAGGACGAGTTACTGGAGAGGAGAGGAGCATGGTAGTCCGGCATTCTGGATGGGAAGAGCTAAAATCCTTCACATACACGAGTCGGTTATTCAATGTTCATAGGGTATACTTTGGGAAGAGGATTGATCTAAGATGACTTCTGAGCTGAAACTGTGACAATGATGTGTAGAACTTGAGGGCAATTGATTTTAAAATTCTAAGTCTCACCGAAGTTCCGCCACACTATTAGTCCAAAGGTCAAGTTTAGTTTCACTTTCACCTTCAGTTCATGGTCTTGGTATGGAACCCAGTCTCATTTCACTTCATGGCATTTCTTTTTGATGCTCAGGGACGAGCATGGTTTAAGTATAGGGGGATGATGAATCTCGGATTCATTACTCTAAATCTCATTTATTAAGCTTAAGTCCCTAAAAATTAACAGCATATTTGCATTTATTCTACATAATTAGCATTCCTGCCTGTTTTCATAAAAATGGCATTTTATTCATAAATTCTGCACAAAATAAGATGCCAAAAATCCAAGCCAAATTTGACCTGTAAATAGCCTAACTTCCCCTATTTTTAACTCCTTCATGATAACACTGCATAACCCAAAACTACCTCTACTGTGTGCACATCACTAACAAGAATAAATGAAAAATATAAAAAAACCACTAACCCAAATAAGTGAACCAAAAACCCAAACCCTAAATTCATGATTTTCGGACTAAAAGCCACATATCTTCCCCATCCAGTGTCCGATTTGACCCTACTCACTTTTGAACTAATGCACATTCAATTACCTTCAAAACAAAACCAAGTTCAAGCTAAATCGGAGCTCGTATGTGAAAGTTGGGTTTTGGGCCTCTTTTGTACATTGTATATTTTCGCGGTTTTTGACCTTGTATTTTATGTATATATTTTCTTTATCATTAAAAATCCAAAAAAAATTAAAATTGAGTGTCTTTTATTTATCTTTAATTTTTCCATTTTTTCCAGATTTTTTATATTGTTTAAAAATAACAAAAAAATAGAAAACCCCAAAATCAAGGTATTCTATGTACATGGGATACCCCAAAAATTCACTTTTTACATTTGACCGAATTTGGTTTTGAGTCTTCATGAAAGTTGTAGATCTCGTTGAGAAGAGCATTTTTCGTGAAGGAACTTTTTCGATCCGAGGTCGTTTACTATTTCTTTTTGATTTTACAAATCTTTTATTTTCGGATTTTTCTGGAGCTGACACGTGGCAGCCCCAGAGGCCGCCACGTGTCAGTCGTTTTTGGCCCTTTTATATTTCTATTTTTATAAAAAAAAATTAAAAATTAAAAATTTAAAACCACGCACGTTCAGAGCACATGCCACCCCCGCACGCGCACTGCACGTGCGCGCCCGCCCCCTCTCTCACTACTGTCGCCACGTGGCCCATACCGGGCCGTTCGATCTCGGCCGATCGAACGGCCTGGGACCCGTCATTCTCCTCCCAACTTCCCCCCCATCCCCCCCCGAAACCTCCACCGGCCGCTCCTCAAATCTCGCAACCGCCGCTCCGACCAACGTCCACCCGTAACCTCTGCTTCCCTCACGTTACCATTGACCTCCCAACCACCTCCGCGCCTCTCACAGCCCTCCATCGCCGAGCTCTATCCATCGCCAGCCCCTCCCCTTTCTTTTCTATTTAAAGGCATCCTCGACTCCAGCCGCACTTATCCGTCGATAAACCTTCACCGAGAAGGGACGGTGGTGACAGCGCCACCCCTCCACCTTCATCCCGGCGAGATCCGAGGAACCTATTCCTCGTTGCAGTGCCGCGGCTCCGTTGCGCGATTGCTCCTCTCCGGTCTTCGCCTACCGTCGAGCCAACGACGTTCGTCATCAACAACAACTCCACCGACCACCGGGGCCTCGTCATCAATCTCACGCGCCACTGGCCTCCCCATCCGCCGATACATCAACTTCATCAAGGTCCCACCGGTGGTAACAGCCCGACGAGCCTCTTACGCGGCGAGATCTGAGCTGTAAGAAGCTCGTCGCCTCACGGCCCTCATCGCCATCGTGCCCAGCTCCGCTTCCTGCGTCGAGCCAACAACTACGATTTCGCCATCGCCTTCTTCTCCGACAAACCTCGCCGCCTCACGCTTCACCGACCTCCAGCTTCGTCTCCGACAACCCATCGCCTTCATCGACTCCACGCCGCTCCGTCAACACCTCCGCCCCGACCTTCGCCTCCAAACGGCATCAACAACCTCCAGGAGCGGAGGCCCTTCATCGCCATCAACTCCGCCCACGACATTGCCACCATCTTCAAACGCCACCGACACGCCGCCCGGCCCTCCTCCGCCTTAGCCGGGCATCGTCGGCCTCCCCTCTGCTTCGGCCGGCCCGCCACCGCCAGCATCGGGCGTGACGCCCGAGGCCCCAGCACGCGCGAGGTGCGTGCGTGGGGATCGTCTCCTGTACGTCACCCCAGGTCACGTGCGCAGCACGTGACCTGTGGGTAAATTGCAAGGATCACCCCAGGAGTCCCCCTATTTGCGTTTAAGTCCAAGACCAGAGGGCACGTGCTATGCACGTGCCTTTCTGTGAAATTTGCAATCACGCCCCCACCACTTCCGGTAATTAATTTTAGGTCCCCCACAACACTTTTGTTATTTATTTTGTTTGCATCTGTGCCCCTGTCTTTGTCATTCATTTTAAACCTCTACATCGCATTATTTTATTTATCAAAAGTTGGCATTTTGTTCTACACTTCATTCTCTACATTCGGACATATTGTGGATACTTGTGATTGACGATTAATTAATAAATAAAGATTTTGTGGAAAATTACAAAATTTGCCCATTTGATGCTCTTCAATTTATATTTGATTAACCATTATTCTAAAAATCCCCGAAAAATCATATATTGTAGAGATTATTTTGTTTAACATTGTGCCCAAAAATCTTTGCATTTGCATGCATAGTTTGCTCTGTAAAAATCATTTCGCATATTTTAGTATCTAATTTTTAATAGGTATCAAACCCCACATTTTCAAGGTTTAGGATTTTTCTGAGATCCATCATCTAGTGATAGATCTTAGATAATTTTATATCTTGAAAATAAGTAGGTTTAATATTTATTATAATTAAATATTGAAAATCATCCTGTTTGCATATAAAAATTCATAAAAAATTCACATTCCATCCAAAAAATTCCAAAAAAATTATAGAGCATTTATTTCATTATATTTTACATTTTGGCCAATTTCGTATTTTTCGGACATTGTTTGATCGAAGTTGACATTTTAGTCCCTAAAATAGGCCAAAACCGCATATTGCATCCCTCATTTACATTAAAAATTCCGAAAAAAACCGATTTGAAAACCGAACACAGATAGACATAACTCTAGGTTGTTCCTTTGCCTCCTTGTGATCGACCTTGGGACTTGTCCAAGTAAAATAAACAAAAACCACTTGTTTTACATTGATTATTATTTGTGGTTATTTCTTGACTGTTTTCGATCGCCGCCTACAACGAACGACACATTTTTTTTTTCACGTACGAAGATTAAAAACAACTTCTTAACTCGGCGTTTACGGACCCGTCAACTTGGCTCAACTCAGTTGGAGTGGTGAGGGGGTTGGATTTGCCGGTATGAAACGCACACAAGTGAAAACATCTGTCCTCCTCTAGGGAGGGAAGTGCACCCCAACCCATCCAGTATGATGAGTTTCGAGGATAGGAGATCGTGGGTTGCAGAAAAGCTTCAAAAGAGGGATAGTCTACTGTCTCAAGAGGAAAACTCCTTATGTAAATGCTGCTGTGCATAGTATTCAAAAAAATTTGCAAAAGCAAAAACTCCAAAAAAGTGGACAGGCCTGTACAAAAATAAAAAAATGCCTGCCGGAGTGTACATATGTTGTAAAGTCAAATAAGCAACCTTGAGCTTCAAAGTCAAATCATGTGAGCCTGCAGCTGGATGACTTGACTACACTGGTCTTGCATCCTTGGATAGGTAGCTACACTGGTTACCGTCCATTCTTCTCTTCACCCCCGCCTCTTGAGCTGGTTGCCACTTGAACTTAGAAGGGAATACCCTGCTCCTTGAGGGATGAGTTGTTGGATTGGGGAATCATTGGATTGTCATATTGGAGAAGTCAGTCTCTTTGTCATTTCAGTTGGGGAGAGCCACCATCACTTACACTGTACGAGTCAGATTCATAGTCGTAAGGGTTTGCGTATGAGTTGAGGTATTTCTGACATGGCAATTGAGGAGACTTGAGCAGAGTCTTGGGATTCTCAGGGAATGTTGGATTTCAAATCCGGTTCTCACTAAGGTTCCGCCCGCACTAAAATTTCCAAAGGTCCGACTTGAGCTCCAAACTTTGATTTTGTGAAGACAAGTTTGATAATTAAACTAAATTCACTTTCTTCTTTTTCTTTTCTTTCTTTTCTTTCTGCACTTATTGCATAAGTGTTTGCTAGGGACTAGCAAAGGTAAAGTATAGGGGGATGATGAATCCACATTTCATCATCTTTATTCTATCATTTTGGCATCAAAAACCCTAGCAAATGCGGATAAATAGCACTAAATCCATCATCTTAGCATTCATGCATGTGCATCCAAATAGTGTATAAAATACTGTAATTAAAGGCAAAATTATAGAATAAATAAAAGAAAAGAAAAAGAATAAAATATTGTAAATATTTTATGACCCAAAATCCTGAGACCTAGGCATCTTGATGAATAGGTCGACAAGGAATAAAGTAGGGGGAGATAAGGGTCAAAACACAATAAAATTCCCTTTGTTTTTAATTCATTCTTTATTCATTTTGGGACCTATTTTTGGTTCCACTTTTTATACCTCAAATAAATAAACTTTGTACATAAAAGTTGTAGATAATCAAATAAATAAAAATACAAAATTGATTTCACTGAAAAATGATGTACAAATAAAAAGTTATGGTCTGAATAAGATTCCAAAACTCCAACTTCCCAGACCCGTATCTTGCAAATAAAAACTTGAAATTACCAAACTCACCTTTAACTGTATATAGCTTAAAATAATCTATTTAATGGAGGTGGTTTCGTATTTTTCGGAGTTACGGTTTGAAAGTTGAGTTTTGGACCCTTGTAGTACTTGTACATATTAAAATATTCAATTTATTCTTTATTCATTATTTTTATAATTCTATATTTTTATAATTATGTAAATATTACTTACTATATATATGTACAATAAAACCAGAATAAAAATGTAAATAAAACTCAAAATAAAAATACTTGGATCTATGATACATAAGTATACTGCCTATACTTATACCTGTAGAATGTATACTTGTATTTTATATACAAAACAATTCAGAAAAATAAAATAAAAATGTAATTAAGTGTATAAAAGTATTTTATCATTATATAAAATAATAAATTAAAATAAATAAATTAAAATACACAAAAGAAAAATCAATTAATAAAATATACAGGTAATATATCTATAAGGGGTATAAAAAGCAACTTGTAAAAATATACCTCATAAAAATAATAAAAAATCATAATAAAATACTTTATAAAATAATAAAAATTTTATTTAATAACCTAAATATAATAATATCTTTTACTATTTTTAAATTCATTTTCAAATCTTTTTTTAGGGCCTTTTTCCTGGTTGGTCCACGTGGACCAACCAGGTGGCAGTCACAGCTGACCTCGGTCAACTGTCTGCCCTAGGTCATGTAGCTCTGCGCCAACCTCGTTTTTCGCCCGCTTTTGCGGATTTATCGAGGCCACATCTTACATCTTTTCAGGACACCTTCTTCTGCAACTTTGCTCCCCTATGATCCAGCATGCTCGCCCATTGATTTTTTCGAGGAGAGCATCACTACTCCTCCCGTTGTCCCTCGATTTGTGAGCCCGTTCGTCAACCCATTCAAAACCTACCCAAGTCTTCCCCTTCCTCTTTGAACCGGTTTTGGGGCGCCAAAAACTTCCAGGTGAGGGTCGAGCTGAACTCCGGTGACAGGGGAGTCTCCCCCCATCTCAGTCGAGGTGCGGCGAAGCACCTAAAGCCGTGTTCCAATCATCTCCGGCGGCCGCGCCGCCGTGAGGTTCAACCTCAAGCACACAGTCTTGAGGTCATTTCTTCTTCTTTTTCTTGCTCATTTTCATTTCCAGTAGCCTTAGGATCAATTTGCTATCCTCATTTCCGATCGGCACCCCTGTCGTCACCTCCACCGACCACCTCACAGGAGCAAGCTCCGACGAGTACCTATTCGCGCCAATCACCGCCGATCCACCCACGTTTGCATTGGGACCTTCTGCTGGTTTGGTGTTCTTTCATTTGCAGGTCCCTGGAGCCGAAGGGCCCCATCTGGGGTCGAGATTTTGAAGAAAGAAGGTCACCTGGGCTGCGTCCGTCCTCCCACGTCGCGGCGGCTTGTCGGTGATCACCCCGCCATTTTGAAGCCGTCGTTCGCTTGAGGAGGCTCCCAGGTGTCATCCTGGGCGTTTTGGAGGAGCAATAACGTCGGAGGGAGTCCACCATCGACGGAGGAAGTTCAGCTCCCCGCTGTTCTTCCCCTGTTCTTGCTGGATCCCTCCGCACCGTCGATCTCGCCCCCATTCTTGGCGAGCTACAGCAGCCCTAGGATCAAACGCCCCCGCGCTGTTGGATCATTAGAGAAGTATCTAATCTCGGCCACTCGATCGCGAAGGGGTACGAGCAATGGATCGCTGCCACGTGGATAAGTGAACCCTCCTCAGCCGTGCGATCCGCCATAGATTTGGGTATTTTGCCTTTTTAACCCAAAGCATTTTTGAATTTATAATTAATATCTAATCTTTCATCTGCAGCTTGAAAACTACTGTATAATTTGCACATTGCCCCATGAAGTTCAGCGATTTTTCTATTTACCCCCTGCCAGGTCACATGCGTCTGTGCATGTGACTTGGCATTTTTGCAAGTGAGCCCTGGGTTTTTGTTCGTATTTAGTTTTAATACCAAAACTTTCAGTGGTAGTTATTTTACTTCTGGAATTATTGCATCTGAGCCCCGAAGTTTTTGTAAATTGTGGTGATACCCCTACCAGGTGCGCGTGCGTGTCGCGTGCACCTTGGGCATTTTACACCGACACCCTTGCGGGTTTGGACATTTAAATTTGGTCTATTATTTACTTTATTCAATTATATATTTTGTTGGAAAATTGCGTGTAGGCCCCTGACTTTTCTGAATATTACATAAATACCCTTGCCAGGCTACAGATTTTTGCTTGGTTTCTTATTTATTTCACGCATCATTTTAACTCTAAAAATTACCAAAAAATAGCATAGGCTCCTGTGTGCTTGCTCATTCATGCCATATTTTTGCATTGCACTTTTATTGCATTTTCATATTTATGAAAAATCAAAAACATGCATTTTTCCTACTGTTTGCATTAGAAAATCCATAAAAACTATAAAAACGTTTTGAAAAATTCCAAAAAAATTATATTTTGCTTGTCTTATCATATTTTAGTGTCAGTCCAAAAACCACTAAAAATCTCAAATTAAAAACTTCCAAAAAAATCTAAAAAATTCTAAAAAAAATCCCAAAAATATGAACTCAGTTGTTGTGTTTTCCTTATTTTATTGTCTATATTTTAAAATTAACTTGGGAAAATTTTGTCACTGTTTGATATTTTTCATTCCCATTTTGATTTCGGCCAGTAGGTTTATTCACTGCTTTTTCTTAGTTTGACTTTCAAAAATACCAAAAATATTTCGAAAAATACCCAAAAATCATAAAAATAGTAAAAAATTATAAAAATACCAAAGACATTTATTTCCCTGATTTGTGAGCATTTTTACTTATTTTTATAAACACCTCATCCCCTCTCTTCCTTGTATTGTATATATATATTCTATTATTGAAAAAGAAAATATAAAAATATAAAATACAAAAGGAAAATACAAAATCAGTAAAAAGAAAAACCAACAACCAAAATTAAAAATTAAAAACAAAATAAAAAAAATATAAAATTAAACCCACAAAAATATTCGCATCTTTTGTAGACAAATAATCACATCACACATTTTGCATTCTTGCTTGATCTTTCCTGCCTTGCTCCCTGTGTTCGAACTCTCTACGTACTTGCATCTATACATCTGTTTGTAGAGTTAAAAATAAATTTGACTCCACTCTTATTCTTCATTGCTTGATTTATATTGTGGGTTCATTGTTGATCAAATACGGGATTCATTGAGGGTCGCCACAGCGACACGGTTCTCCGCCTTGTGAGAGACATTAGACCCCTTGAATTCCGCGTTTATCACGCACTACCATCAAACACTAATCTAACCAAGTCATTGACCCATTTGACATCATCATACTATGTCACACCAAATTTCCATGTAATGCAATAATAGTGTCGATGTATCAAGGTATCCTCGAATTTTGTGCAGACGTACTTATCGACTCATAGAAACAACATACTTCCTCGATGTCCTATAAGTTGTAGGGTCAATCGCTCGTGTCCATCCCAAGTCTTGCTTTGCATTAGAAGATGACGATTGTCTCATAATTTCCTCAAGGATTTTCATGTTGTAAGCATTTTTCATATCCTTAACCAATAATAATTGATATTTTTGATTTTGAGTTTCAAGACTCTTTATGATAGATTACTGCTTTATTTTTGAAAATCTACGATGAACAACCACAAAGATATATTTCAAGGTTTAGCAAGTATGTCTGTATGAAATTTTAGGAGGTACAAGCAATAAAAATTAATGGTTTATCGACTGTAAATGGTAAACAATGAAATACAACTACTTCGAGTTTTCTGGAATTTTTTTATTAAATGAAATTATGATGAATTGTTTACTAACATGTGTTGATTTCAAATATATAATTAATTAAAATAGCAAACCATGGTAATTTTGTAAGTTGAAATTTCTTGAGAGCATAAGCCACACACATTTTTATTTTTATACGCTAAACTAAAGGTTGATGCAAGTTTTCTTAGTTTAATGTTAGGCTTGTTCTCCATGGTTAAGTTAAATGTGAACAAATCTTTAACTTCAGATCCAACTATCATTGATGCACATATTATTGATCTTTACAGGAGACTTTACTCCAAAGATATGGCTATTAACTGCTCATATGATTTTATGGGCACACCTTACACCTTTGGTCAAGATATTTACTCAGGCGATTTTACTCTTTCTAAAATAAAAAGGTTATTTTTTGACCTTAAACATGATTGTAAGGTCGCTGATTCGATTCTAGAATCTCTTCCTGCCAATCGGAGATCATTAAAAATTGTTATGAAATTTGAAAGCAAATAACTAGGATGCCATTAACTCTTAATCATTGTCATTATCCCTAATCATGATTAAAAATACTAATGACGATTAAGTTTTCTAATAATGGTTAAGGATTGTTGATCTTGGAGTAGTAAATGCTTAGCGTAGTTGAAAATAATTAATCATTATTAGCGCTAATTAATTCCGATTCGTGTTAATTAATCATTGGCAAAATCACATGCTTCGAGATAGACACTGGAAAAACCATGGACTGGATAGCCTATGATTTTGGTGATGACATGCAATTGATCAGACTCATCATGCATAGCAGGCGAATAATGATTCACGAGCCATGCCGACTTGATGAAACATAGGCGGTGTGGAGACATATAACTACCCCTCATCCCTTCGTTCTTTATGCATCCATTCCATACATCGCTTCCCTAATGGCTAGGTATGAGAGGTTGAGAGGAGATAAAGGCGGGAATATGCGTTAGTGGAGCGTCATCCAGAAGAAGAGAAGAAAGACGTTGCTATCCTCTCCCAATTGGCTTTTGGTAGGAGGTAAATATCTCCGAATCAAGCTACCTTTTCAAGTTCATCTCCTTTGTATTAACATGTAAGGAATAAATGTAAGCATGGATCTACTTGGGTGAAGGAAACTCAATCGTCGGTGAACATTTGATCCTTCGCATGATTCATCCACCCATGTTATCAGACATTTCGATTATTTGCTTCATGTTAATAGTAGTGTTGCTATGTGATGTAGAAATCTAGGTAACATCCTACTTGGATGTGTACGGTCTAGTCATCGATAAACTTGTGATTCTTGACATGCTTCATATACCAAATATGAGAGGTGTATTTGTTCTTCATCGAC
The DNA here is from genome assembly GCA_037367405.1 of Ottelia alismoides. Classification (NCBI taxonomy): domain Eukaryota; kingdom Viridiplantae; phylum Streptophyta; class Magnoliopsida; order Alismatales; family Hydrocharitaceae; genus Ottelia; species Ottelia alismoides. The sequence continues at coordinate 538,446 of JAZKJV010001464.1, read as the reverse complement.
TGCTCTATTTGATTTTCTTTCCAAAATTCGTTGTTTTTTTTCTAATGTCACTTCTATGAAAAGGAAATTTTGTCTAATTTCTTTGAAATATCACCCGAGTAAGGGGAAAATCCACTGTGACTTTCCTTGAAATATCACCTGATATAAGGAGAAATTTTGTTGAAATATCAAGAGAATCCACGCCCTCGACGTTCTTTGTGTTCTTCACATTCTTCGCGTGTTCTCCGTGCTCTTCTTTCAAAAATATATTACATTTTCAAGAGTTGTTAATCATCCTACACACAATTAGTAACAAAAATCCTTTTTAGGTTAAGTTTTCAAGTTGAATCAGATCAATTCCATGATCATTGTGTTGTTTATTACGAGTAACATTCATATGCTTATTTTTGAGGAGTTACGAATGATTGGTTCATGTTCGCATCCAAAGATCTGCTAAAATAAATTTGGAGTAATTATGCATATTTTCAACTACTTTGATTCATGTCGCTTGTATAGTTGAAAATTATGTAAAGATAGGTATTTGAACCATGAGATAAATAACTAAATATACATGTACATATTTATCTATACTCAATACTGAGAAGGAAAGCATGTTAAAGATATATATATATATATCACTTTAATATCATATGAAATTGATAAAGTTTAAAATAGTTCCAACAATAGATTATTTATCGTCTCTAATTATACGAATTGGCATGGAGTAGATACTACATGTCTGATGAATCTCTGATTTATCATCACAATCTTTTTATCTTGAACCTTTCAATAAAATCTATTGTTAATTAACCTTAATTAAAGACTAACCTTCTGTTATAACTAACTCTAATTATCGTATCTATTTAACACTTATATTTTCAACTATTTTCTTCTTATTAAAAATCCCAAAAAATAAATAATAATTATATATATTTATTTTGGCTATTTCTATAATTAAAATTATAAAAAATCACAAAAGATTTAAAGATGTGATTTTATTCATTAAAAATGCTTGCAAGAATTCTACTTTGTATATATGATTTCTTTTCGATTTTCGTTCAACATGAAACTTGTAGATCTCATTGTGATCTATAACTTTCATGTTTTGACCTTTTCTAATTCGACTTATTTTTATTTCTTTTTGATTTTTCTCTTTATTTTCTATTTTTAATAATCTTATTGGGCCACATGACGCCCTCTGGGCCACCCACGTGGTCGCTCCCTCTTTCCCATGTGCCAATCCCCAGCCCTCTGATCTTATCCCCAGGTCAGATCAGGGTTGTCCACCTTCGCCTTGATCTCCACCACATGATTAGATCATCTGATCTAATCCAAGCCGCCCACGCCCGCTTCCATCCAGGTCATTGGATCGCAAGATCTAATGGCTATTCCCTCATCTTATACCTCTGTAACCGTCCACTAACTTACTGTCCACCTTCCTCCTCCCATTTTTTCTAATTGTTTCACCATGCCTCGGCCACCACTTCCACCTCCCTCATGTAGCGCTAACCACCTCCACTCTCACCTTGCCCTTAACTCCTCATGACATATCCTCTACGGCATTGGGCGATCGTTACAAGAGTTGTCTCCACCTCTTTTGTAATGACCAACCATCTCCATAAAAAACTCCATCGCTGCCCTCTTCCTCCTCACCCACCAATGCATGCTTGAAACCCTAACCGTCCTCTGATGAGAGGGATCTAGCTGAAGTCATGTCAATCCATAAGGCGGACCGACAATCGTCGAAGCCGCCTCAAACGAAATCCTACTCAATCAACAATTAACCTACTATAAAAATAAAGCAATGAATAACACAAAATATGAGTTAAAATTTATTATTCTCTACAACTAAATGTATAACAAGTAAGTGTGTAGAGGTCGGACCAAAGAGAGCAAAATTGGTAACCTATAGCTATTTTTATCCATAGAGCAGGCATGCCATTCATCATGTACACACACACATATGTATGTGTATGTGTGTACGTGTATTCGTGGGTTTTTAGTTTTTAACTTTTTATATTTTTTATTTGTATTCTGTTTTATATTTTTATATTTTATTTTTGGATATTTAGATTTTTTATTTATTTTTCTTTTTTAAATAAGTGATATAGGTTATATAAGAGTATATATACAATACATATAAAAGATGTATAAATATAACTAAAAATATCCAAAAATGCATAAATGGATTTTTTGGGTTTTAAATGATTTTTTATTATTTTAGTGATTTTTTGTGAATTTTTCTTATTTTTATATTTTTGTAAAGTAAAAAAACCCTAAAACATGGATTAACTAAATGACCAAAATTAAAATAGAAAGTAAAAATAGAAAATTAAGTCCAAAATTTCTAAATCAATTTTAATATAAAGATAATAATAAATGCAAGATTATAAAATAGAAAAATATATTTATTTTTAGAGTTTTTAGAAAATTTATAGATTTTCATAAGGTTTTTGGGGTTTTCCAATTTTTAAGACGTTTCCTTTTCCATCTTTAGTGATTTTTGATCTGAAGATTATACAAAATAAACAAAATATATTTTTGGGGATTTTTTCAGATTTTTTTTATATTTTTTGGTATTTTAGATTGTATATAGGGATGGTTTGCGCTCTAAATATTTTTAATAAATATCAAAAAGGTTCAAAATTATAGAAAGAAAATATAGCGTGAAACTATAAACAATCAAGAACCTACAATTACTTTTTTGTGATTTTGGAGCACAATAGATAATTTAAATAAATCTAACTAGTACACAAAATACAATTGATGGCAAGGGAATGTATGCAAATAAAATAAAATCTAGGGGTCTTTATGTATTTTTTCCAAAAATATACCACGTACATGAAATTTTCTTGGACCAAAAATAAATACATAAAGTATTAGGATGACCTTGCAAAATAGCCACCTCACGTGGGACGACACATGAGGTGACCTGGCATGGATCTGAATGTAAAATGACATAACCACATGGGTCTACATGTAATTTTACCCATTTTATTTACATTAAATACTTTATTCAAATGACTAATTCATAAATACAAAAATAAGCAAGGCTGAATATAGAAATTACCCCTTCACACGCGGGCTCAGGTAGCTGGATGTGGTTCACTTAGACATGTGGCATCACGAGGGGAGACGATGCCGCTTCGTGCTTCGACGGTGGAGATTAGATCTCCGCTCTGGATCTGATGGCTGAGGTGAGGCATATCGGGCGGTGGATGGAGAATCTGGGGGACCGGCTCGATCCAACATCCTTGAACCCCCGTGCAAGAACAAGGAAGGACAAGGCAGAGGCCTAGCTTCATCCGACGCTGCAGGCTGATTCCGACCACTTAGCGATGATCTAGGGGGCATAAGACGTTCCTCAAGCTCCTTCGCACACGTTGGAATAGTCAGAAGGGCTCTTGGAGCTCCGGCGAAGTCAATCAAGCTTGGGAAAGGGCAGAAGCTCCAGGTACCTCACTTGTGATCAAAATCACCCCAGGGAGGGTCATTTGTACTCCAGTACCTGTAAAAAGGTTACACACAAAAAACGATGGGTCTTGGGGCTTTATGGGTGAGGATAGATGGACGACATAGTGTGATGGAGAGTCTCCGGCGAGGCGGTGGAGAGAGACCTCGATCTCTAAATCCGTGCTGGATCTGGTTGAGAGGAGTGTGGGAGAGAGTGAAGAAGCGTGGGGGAAAGGTGTGGAGGTCATAAAGTAGAAGATAATGGTCGAGCACGCACAAAGGGGTTCATCGGAACTCAGCTTCGGCGAAATATAAAGATGGATTTTTACACTAACTCAATTAATAGTAACCTAAACTAAGAATAAAATTGAAACCTACAACTAAATACTACTTAAAAAGCAAGAGAAGAAGCTCTTATATTTGCCGGCGAAGGCAGGGAGCATGGTGGCCAGAGCACCACCGTGGGGTGCACCTCCGTCCTCCTTTAGCCGCCGTGGAACTCAGGGTTCTCCTCCTATCACGAGGATGCTCTCTAGATCGAAGCTACAAGGTTTTAGGGTTCAGGTAATGACCAAATTCAAAGAAGGAAGTCGGAGGTCGTTATTTAAAGACATGTTGAGCACCCTTATTTATCGGCTAACCGGGAGAAATACGAGCTATGTACAAGGAATCTAAGGCATGGGCGTGGATTATGGCTTATCAAAGAGTGTTTCGCAAAAGATCAGATCGCGATGAGTGATGGTGGTCCCAGGAAATCGGGGAGAAAATGCGGGAAAAAAAGGTGACAAAGGTCAGACGACCTGGAGGTTGAGTTGACTGATGGTCAACGAAGAGCATGATGTGATTGTTCCACATCAGCCGTTACAGTACAAAATAGTCTGAATTATTCGAAAATAAAAAATTAAAATTAGTAAATGATATTATTAATTTTGATTATAAAATAAAAATGTTTATTATTTTATGTAGTATTTTATTAAGATTCTTATTTGTTTTTTTGATGTTATTTATTATTAGTTAATTTTTAGGGGTATATTTATAGATATATTCATCTATGTTTTAGCTATTTTATTTTTATTTTGTATTTTTGATTTTATTATTTTATTCTATTATTTTATATATTTATAACTTATTTTTAGGTATATACATATATTTTTATTATATTTTTGTGATATAATATATATACTTAAATAAATATGGATATATGTTATGTATGTATAAATACATGTATTTTACCTATATATTTTATATATATTTTATATTTTAGTATTTTATTGGTGATTTATTGTGGCTTTAATATGTACATTAGTTATTTAAAATTATAAAATGTAAACAATTATAAAAATAGAGAATAAATAAAATGATTAATTTATTCGAATATATAGACTTAAATAAATAGGGATATATATTATGTATGTATAAATACATGTATTTTACCTATATATTTTATATATTTATTTTATTTTATTGTTTTATTGGTTATTTATTGTGGCTTTAATATGTACATGAGTTATTTAAAATTATAAAATATAAAAAATTATAAAAAATAATAGTGATAAATAAAATGATTATTTTATTTGAATATATTGTACAGTAGGGGTCCAAAACCTAATTTTCACACCCTACAAAAATATGAAACCACCTTCATTAGATAGACTATTAAAAGTTATATACAATTAAAGATTTTGATACTTTTTGAGTTTCTATTTGAGAGATATGGGTCTATGAAGTTGGGATTCTGGAATCGTATTCAGAGTATAAAAGTACACTATGTATTATTTTTGTATAAACTCAATTTTGTATTTTTATATATATTATTATTTACAACTTTCATGTTCATGGTTTCATTATTTGAGGTGTAAACAATGGAAAATAAAATAGATCTCAAAATAAGTAAATAAAAAATTGATAAATGGGATTTTTATTGCATTATTGACCCTTATCTCCCCCTACTTATTTCCTTGTCGACCTCGTCATCAAGATGCCCAGGTCTCGGGGTTTAGGGTCGTAAAATACCTTTGGTATTTTATTCTTTTCTTATATTTTCTTTATTATATAATTTTGGCATTAAAAGTAGTATTATTTACACAATAATGCCACAAATAATGAATATTGTTTTTTACAAATTAATGATATTTACATGCATTAGATAGGATTTTTAAGGTCAAAATGATAGAATAAATATGATGAAATGGAGATTCATCATCCTCCTCCCGTGATAGAGGAGGAAAGGGGTGTGCGAATATGGGCAATCCAAGCAGGTGTCGACCCATGGCTTGGGCAATGTCATAGAGTGCCTAGAGCTCTGTTTGAGCTCCTTGGGTAGGCTGTCCAAGTTGAGCGAATACTGGAGTAGTCTCAACCATTCAACCCAAGACCTCTGCTCTGTCGTGACTTCATCTTCAATCTTCCACGTAAGACATTCATCTTTTTATTCTGATTTCTTCCTTTTTATTCGACATCCATGACCACTTTCACCCTCAATTAATGACTCCAATACTTTCGCCAGAGTACCCCAACCTTCACCAACCATTTCGATTGCCTTCTTCCTTCCACCACACCTCAATCCGCTTCGCCCCCTTTTCTCCGCTGCCACAGTGGGCCGCTCCTGTTGTCCCTATTTCCACTCACATCACACGCACAAATGTGGTTCGACTATTCCTAACAACTGCAGGTACTTCTTCCTTCAAAGTGGGGGTGTTTAACAAATGTCTCTATTAAGCATAAGAAAGGTAGCATGTATTAAAAAATGTCCACATTTGATCTTCAGATATGTTAAAATACTCTTGTTGATATATTATCATTTGTTTTAAAATACCTTTTATTGCAAATATCAAGACTAACCTAATTCGTTTAATGTATGGTCTTTATTTATATTACGTGGGCTTTATTTCCATGCAATTGAAGTATGTACAGGAAATTGGCCAAGGATTAGAAATGGAGTATTAGTTTTTAATGGTGTTTCTCTCACAATAATAAAGTACAATGAGTGCACGAATATAAATTTTGTTTTTTCTTCCCTTGGCCGTTATTGTGGTCATTTTTTATTTTTTTCTTTTGGAAAATGTTGGTACTATTTTTTGTCATTCAATGTCATTTTTATATTAACATTAATATGATAATTGAATTGATTTCTTTGAGTCTTATTACACTTATTCTTCCATCCGTTGGAGACATCAAGTTAGCTGTTCAACTTTATTGTGATAAAAAAAGTAAAGGATCATCTTATTTGAATGCAAGGAGATAAGTAATCTAATATCTATAAACCTACTGATTAATAGCATTGACGACATATTCAAATCAAGTATGCCCATTTGTTATGGTCATATAGGCTTGATGAATTGTTTTAGACAAGATGTTGCAAATATTTTTTGAAAGTTATGCAACTATACTCCAAATCCTGAAGAGAACAGTGAAATGCTCTGTTTTGAATACTTCAATATCTCAAAGAAGAGTTAGTTATTGTTTAATATTCTATGAAGATCCTACCATTCTCAAAGGATATTGTGATGCAAATTCGATGATTGATTGAGATAAGTTGAAAAATACTAGTTGATATGTTCTTACTTTTGTAAGAGGATCTATCTTTTTTGGAAATCAACCACGTGAACATACATTGCTTGATCTACTGTACAATATAATCCGAGTTATTTGTTTAAAGAAGGCATGCTTTTAGGCTGTAATTAATAAACTTCTTAGCATATCTTCTCAATTGGATGAAGCTAATGCTTTCATATTCTTCTATTGTGAAAGCCATGCTGCTAAAAATATTTTATAATGGAAAAGCTGGCATATTTTTCTGAGAGAATATTGTGAGATATCTCAAGGCTTCATATCCATGTATTATGTGAAAGAGTTAATTTTGATTGATCCCTGACTAACCATTAAGCAAAAAGCTTGTGGAGAGTATATCGAGGGGAATGAGATGGTATCCAAATCAATGGTCGAAGTGATGGAAACCCAACCTTCATGAACGGAGATCCCAGGAAGAAGGTTCATATGGGATAAACAATTCACTGGACAACTTAGAGGATACTATCAATTATTCTCTATTCCTATGGTGTACAACACGATAGTATCATAAGAGGCGAGGTTGAACATACAGGTTCTTAATGGACATCATAGACAAATTGGGTGGTGTATAAAAGAAGCATTCACTTGGTGATGATCCAGCTCTATGGGTGTGGAGGTGAGGCCGCTTCCTATGAGATTTTTGGACGCATTGCAGGAACGTGTCAACCTGACATGGACAACAAAGATTAAAAAATGTAATGTGAGATATGAGTCAATGGTTTCACAAATAAAGGATTGGTTCATAGAAATTATAATTCCACCAACCTTTAGAAATTATATTCATATTCTCTATGTCTTGGTTCATAGTCGATAACTTATGCATTACATTTTCGTGTTCCTTCAAGAGTCTTATCCCTTGTTTTAATCATTTTTACAAGACTCATCTTCTTCTTTATTTATTTTTGAAAATGTGATGGATGAAAGAATGTTTCAAAAAATGTATTTAAAATAGTGGAAAATTGTTAGTATTTTACCATTTATTTTAGATACATTTTACTTCCTCTTAACTTATTATTTAGGGATTTTATCACTTGTGCCCCTCCGAGATATCGCAATATCAGTTATGCCCCTATCTTTTTGGTAATATCAGTTGTGCCCCTCAAAACTTGCTATTTTATCACTTGTGCCCCTCGGGTTAGTGACCGTCCATCTACAGTGCAAACAGACATTAACTTCGAGGACATAAGCGGAATTATCTTTAAAAAATGGTTCAGTGGTCATTTGACACCATTTTCCTCATTATCTTCTTCTTCCTCCTCTTCCCCCATCCTCTTCCTCCTCCTCCAACCTCCTACTCCTCCCTCTCCGCCCCCGCCCCTGCCCCACGCTGCCCAGCTCTGCCCCGAGCTTCACGCACCTCCTCCCAACCCACCGCCTTCGCCCCTGCCCCGTGCCGCCCAGCTCTGCACCCTCTCCCCTCCCCGATGCCGCACCTCCTCCCCCCGCATCTCCTCCCAGCCTGCCACCCCCTCCCCGGTGCCGTCCCCTGCTCCCCCTCCTCCTGGGCCACACTACACCCAGGAACTTGAGCTCCACCACACCTCGACCCCCGACACCAATGGCGTCCTTCACAGCCCTCCTCCCCTCCACCTCTCCCCTCCACACCCTCCGTCGCTCCACCAGACCCACCACCCGCACCCTCGCCCTCCCCCATCTTCATCTCTGACGCCCTCCCCTCGGATGACTCCCCTCCGCGGCGCTCACCCTCCTCGGCACCGGCTCCGCGACGACGGCCCCCTCGAGGGCGTCACCATTTGCGATGGCGGCTGCGACACAGGCAGTCTCTCCATCCCCCTCGCCTCTGAGGGCGCCCTGGTCTCTGCCAGCGACATCTCCGCCGCAATGGTGGACGAGGCCCGCCCTCTCCACCTCCTCCGCCGCTGCCCAGTTCCCCTTCAGCCTGTCCATCTTCATCCCCACGACACGCCTATCCCCCTGCCGGCCTCCTCCCTGTGCCCTCTAGCCCCGCTGCCCCAGGTCGCCCCCTGTCGGCCTCCCCCCACCCCCAGGTCGCCTCTAGACTCGTCGCCCATAGCATGCCGCCCCAGGTCAGCCCCCAGGGCTTTCAACATTTAGATAAATTTTTCGATTAATTGATTCATGAAAAGTCACCAAAAAATTCAATAAAATTCACCATTTGATCCGTAATGATTGATATATCCATGAAAATGCAAAAATTTTAAAGATTCGATGGATGCATGAAGGTGCGAATAAGAGAGAAATTATGAAGAGAGGAAGAAGAACAAATGGAGGAAGAAGAAGATGAAGAAGATGTGTGGACAATAATACCCCTCTTAACTGCACCAAGGTTTGAAAAAACCATGGTTAAGTCAACTCATTGACGGTCAATCTGACGGAAGGGCACAAGTGATGACGGAGCAAGTTTTGAGGGGCACAACTGATATTACCAAAAAGATAGGGGCATAACTGATATTGCGATATCTCGGAGGGACACAAGTGATAAAATCCCTATTATTTATCGTGCAAAGTGATTATACGTTACTTACTGGAATTCAAGTTCTTTATTGACTATTTAATATGCAAAATCCATACGTCAATTGACGTTACGTTTGCATCAATATCACCTTTTTATTAGGTGATTTACTTGAAATATTAATTTGGAGGTTTATGGTTGTATACATTTTGTTTTTTTTGAATCTATCCAATTATTTGAGTAAGGTCGTTGTATTTGATTTGCAACCAAAGGTCAATCGACATTTTGTTTGCAACGTATCACCTTTAATTTAGTTTTTAAAGAGGTGATTTAATTGAGATATTAAATTGATTACTCTGATATTACCTTTGGATATCTTATATACGTACATTTTCTTTGCCGAAGAAAAGATAGAATCTTATACATAGTATTACGACCATATATCAAGAGAAAGAGAGAAGCTTGCCATTTTATTCTCTTAAGTATTGTGTGTTAGTCTCGTATTGTGATCTTAAAGGAACGATCTATTGTTGCTCAATAGATCTCGATGTTGGTACATGTATATCTATTGAGATCTCGTCGTTGTATCTGGAGAGTAGTCGTACCAATATAGATTGCATCATCGAAATCTCCGTGGAGATACAAATCTATTCTTAAGGTCAGTGTATTTTTGCACGCCTCAGCAAATTGGTTCATCTCATCAAGTCGGTATTATCTAACCCTCCTTTTATATTATTTTTTATATCTATGTCTATTATCTTATTATTTCACCTACAAGGAGGTGTTCGATAACGACATCGACAACGATATCTGGATTTCCATAGAAGACATACGAGTAGGGGACTTACTGCACGATGCGATGGCAAACACAATGTGGGAAAATGCTTAGCTGATTTGCTAGTTCATCGTCGATCAAAAATGTTTGAGGATTCCTCCCTTCATGACTTGCTGATTGGTAATGTAGTCGTAGATGTATTGCTATTCTTCAATACTGTCATTGATTATTTACTTTTGATTTTTATGTATTTTAATTTTTCATATCTAATGCTCTATTTGTTTTTCCACAATGATGACTATCCCCCTCTATTTTCATCGTTATTGCTTATTCGATGAGCATGCAACACATGTTTGATGTGTTGAGAAAAACGTCCATTGCATACATATAAAAATCCATACAACCACAGATTTACAGAACAGATTATCATATGTGTGAGTCCAGGTTAACAGTGATAAGAGAAATATCCATTTAATTAACATATGCATATTCGCGCAAGAGAGAAATCCGGAAACCAAAATCATGACAAACAATGCGACAAAGAAAAATAGAGTTAGAGATCACAACCGAAGCGTCCTGTTGTAGGACTCCCCTTAGAGAGACAGCGCCCCCCACTTTACCGGCGCACAGGGCCTTGACGTGCTGCTCCCAGGGTCCGACGGTCCACGCTCGTTGACGGTGCGCACCGTGCTTGAGCGTCCTCGAAAGCCACCTCCGTAGACGAAACCCGAGATCGAGAGAGGAAAAAGAGCGTCCTCGAGAGAAAGAAGGGCGCTGAGAATGAATGGGGATGGATGTTCGTAACCCACACCCACACCCTTTAAGAGATACTTAAAGGCGTCCGGGCGGTTACGTTTTCGTGAGAAGATAATGGGGCGTAACGCTTGGAATTCAAAACACGCGGTTACAAAACCGACTCGGTCTTTGCCACGCCGCAGCCGCAGCCGCAGCCGCAGCCGCAGCCGCACCCGCGCCCGCGCCCGCGCCCGCGCGTGCGTGTGTGTGTTGTGGTCTAAAATCCTCTCTAGTCTGTTTCCAGACTAGTCTGAGGACTTCCCACATATAAACCAAGTCTCAGTTTTCTCTCTCCACGATGTGGGACTAAACAGCACCCCACAGGGTTGAAACATTGAATTCCAGGAATTGAGATACATCAATACAACTTGATATTGACCATCAAATTGCATCAAACTATCCCAATACCGTTAATTCCAACAATCCCCCACGAATTCACTGTTGAAACACGAAGAGCCAAGAATCTCGGGTTTCCACACTCTGCTTTCAGTAAAGGTACCTTCTGGTTTGAACCTTTACCTGAGTTATCCCCTTTCACCATCACAGGAATAAAGTGAACTATGTCTTGAACTTTAATCCTTTGATGTAATGGTATCGAGAGGTAACAACGGAGTGAAGTCTATGGTGACAATCTTCTGGTTTTGGTGCTCTTAATGGCCTTGCACCCTTCCCTGTTTCATGAGTATATTAAAGGATAAACCCTCATCCTTTATCTGCGGCCCACAGAAATACTCATATAGGTGGCATTCTCCAAGGATGCACTGCTCACATCCTGCTTATAAAAGCTTGAATCCATTAAGAGCATAATGCTCAACCTTTTCCTGCACTTTTTAGGCACTCGACTTTCCAGGGATAGGACCCACATGCAAAGTATTGCATAATGAGTGCCAACCAGTTCCCCTTACAGCTTGTTTTCCCATTGAACCTATTTTGTGGGATCTCCACTCATTTAGGTTGGGTTGCTACTGCGGGTAAACTCTCAGTGGGTTTCAGCCCCATCCCAAGTCTGGATTTTTGGACTAAAGATCTATCAAGTCCCTTTGTAAGTGGATCTGCCGTATTATCTTTGGTACCAACAAATTACACAGCAATCACTCCAGAAGACACCAAATCCCTAATAGACTTAAGTCTAACTTAGATATGTCTTCTTGTTTTCTGATTGTACTTTGAACTCTTTACCTTTGCAATAGTAGTCATGCTATCACAATGTAAAGAAATTGCCGGTATCGGCTTACCCACCATGGGCATCTCAGAGAGAAGCTCCCTAAGCCATTCAGCCTCTATACCTGTTATGTCCAAAGCACACAGCTCTGCCTCAAAAGTAGACCGAGCCAAAATGGTCTGTTTCACAGACCTCCAGGAGACTGCACCGCCTCCAAGGGTAAATACATACCCAGTCACACCGTTACTCCCGGAGTCCTCCATTTGACCTATCCAACTTGCATCACTATATCCTTCTAAGACAGGAGGATATTTACCATAATGCAGTCCAAGAAGTGTAATACCCTTAAGGTACTTCAACACTCGATCCAAGGCCTCCCAATGAGTACGGTCAGGGCAGCTCGTATATCTACTTAACTTTGCGACCGTGAATGAAATATCAGGTCGAGTACAGTTCGCAAGATACATCAAGCTTCCTATAATCTGGGAATATCGTAGCTGTGCTACAGGTACTCCACTTTTGTTCTTGCAGAGGGGTTTAGATGAATCATAAGGAGTGCATACAAATTTACAGCTCTGATAGCCAAATTTTTCAAGAACCTTCTCAGTATAATGTGACTGAGACACAGCTATCCCATTAGCAGATCTAATCAGTTTGAGCCCCAAAATCACATTAGCAACTCCTAAGTCCTTCATCTCAAACTTACTACTCAAGAACCTCTTGGTTTCTTCCACTATCCTTATGTTTGATCCAAATATCAAAATATCATCTACATATAGGCATAAGACAACAAACATATCACCTTTAATCATAGAATACACACATTTATCGGATTCATGAACAATAAAGCCATAAGACTGGATAGTCTTATCAAACTTGTCATGCCACTGTTTCGGAGCTTGTTTTAATCTATAAAAAGATTTTACAAGCTTATAGACCTTTCTCTCATTACCAGATGCTATGAATCCCTCAGGTTGGTCCATATAGATCTCCTCCTCAAGATCACCATATAAAAAGGCAGTCTTCACATCCATTTGATGAATTGTGAGATCATGTATGGAGGCCAACGCAATGAGCATCCGAATCGTAGTCATTCTAGTAACAGGAGAATAGGTATCAAAATAATCAATACCCTCTTTCTGTTTGAAACCTTTGGCTACAAGTCTTGCCTTATATTTTTCTATGGATCCGTCCGGTCTAAGTTTTCTTCTGAATACCCATTTGCTTCCTATGGTGGAACACCCAGGAGGTAGATCGACCAATTCCCACGTGCCATTTGAAATGATCGAATCCATTTCAGATTTAATAGCGTCCTTCCAATGCCTTGCTTCAGTAGAAGCCATCGCATCCTTGTATGTGGGAGGATCACCCTCGATTTGGTAGGAGACAAAGTCGCTACCTAAATCCTTAGCAATCCTAGGTCTCTTACTTCGTCTAGGTTCAACATCCTCCAAAAATTCATTGGGTTCAGAAGAGCTAGCCCCCACATTTGACATCTTTTCTATTTGTTGTGGAATAGAACCAGATGTTAAGGCTACGTCAGTAGTCAGATTTTCAGGAATCCCCTTTTCATTGGAAAAATATCCTCGAAAAATGTAGCATCACGAAGTTCAACAATAGTATTAGTAGCTATGACTGCGATCTCAGACCGAATTACTAAGAATCGATAGGCATAACTATTTTCCAGATACCCCAAGAAGACCGCGTCAATTGTTTTAGGTCCAAGCTTCTTTCTCTTGTGTTCTGGGACTAAGACCTTAGCCAGGCATCCCCACACCTTAAGATATTTTAGGCTTGGTTTCCTATTTCTCCAAAGTTCAAATGGACTCTTATCTTTATGCCTTAAGGGAACTCTATTCAGAATATGGCAGGCCGTATTCAAAGCTTCCCCCCACATGTAAGATGGTAGCCCAGAACTTTGTAAAAATACATTGACCATATCAGTTAGGGTCCTATTCTTTCGTTCTGCTATTCCATTGGACTGTGGTGAATAAGGTACAGTGACCTCATGAACTATGCCAAATAGTTTGCATTGTTCATCAAATATCTTAGATGTGTATTCACCACCCCTATCTGACCTTAGACGTTTAATTACTTTCCCGACTTGTGTTTCTGCTTCATTCTTAAAAATAAGAAATTTTTCTAAGGCTTCATCCTTAGTTTTAAGCAGATAAACATAACAGTATCTACTGCTATCATCTATGAAGGTGATAAAATATCTTTTGTTATCTCTAGTCATCACACCACCAAACTCACAAATATCAGAATGTACTAAGTCTAGAATCTCAGTTTCCCTATTCACAGAATGAAAAGGCTTTCTAGGCAACTTAGCTTGAGCACACATTTCACATTTGTTGAGTTTGTCTGTAGTATGATTAGGAATCATGTCTAAGTTTCATCATTCTTTTCATAGAATTGAAAATTACATGTCCTAGCCTAGCATGCCATAAATCAGTAGATTCAATATTTGAAACAACATAAGTAGAAGAATCAAAACCAGAAATATTATTAACTGAACTATCAATGTCACATCTTATTCTAAATAAAAGATCATGATCAGCCAAATATCCTTTTCCAAAGAAAATACCATGTCTCAGAAAAACTACTTTATTACATTTAAAGTCTAATTGAAAACCCTCTCTAACTAATAAAGAACCAGACAAAACATTCTTCTTAATCTCAGGAACGTGCAGCACCCTGCGCAAAGTCCAAACTCGTCCAGTTGAGAATCTCAGCTCGACTTGTCCGGACCCAAGCACCTTGGCTGCAGATCTGTTCCCCATCATTACTGTACTACCGGCTGAAGCCTGATAACACACAAAGAATGTTCTATCAGTACAAATGTGAACATTTGCACCTGTATCAACAAGCCACTCATTAGGCTCGTTTACAAAGTAGAGCTCAGGGTTCACTGAGACATACCCCTCACCGGATCCGCCTCCCTCAGTCAGTACAAGAGCCTGAGGAACGACATCCGTAGACTTCTGTTGGGTCTTCAGAGAAGGGCAATCCTTCTTCCAATGTCCAACCTGTCCACACTGCCAGCAAGGTTTGTTCTTTGGTTTTTTCTGGATTTTTCCCTTGGCTTTCAATTTCTTATTTTTCCCTTTAGCAATGTTTCCTTTTGAGGTTATGACATTGACCTTAGGGTTCACGTCTACAGGCATAACAAGTTTTTGTTTCCTATGCTCCTCTTCAATGGCTATCGAGACCATCAGATCATCCAGAGAAATTTTCCCCTTCCTGTGCTTTAAGGACATCCCAAAATCTTCCCAGGACTTGGGAAATTTCTCAATGATCGACATAACTTGAAACTTTTCAGGAAGTTTCATTTCTGCCTCGGCTAACCCATGGAGTAATAACAAAAACTCATGAGCCTGTTCCGAAACCGATTTGCCCTCAATCATCTGAAATTTCAGGAACTTGGATACTGAGTATTTTTCAATACCCAGATCCTCCGTGTTATATTTCTTATCCAGTTCCTCCCACAGATCCTTAGCGGTTTTGGTTGATGCGCCATAGACATCGAACAGAACGTTCGATAGTGCAGTGAGAATGCACCCATGACACAGACGGTCATGTTCTTTCCACGCATCCGCCAACTTAACCGTCTCAGGATCCGGATTTTGTTCAGATAATTTAGGGCACTCGGTTTCCAGAACCGAAATTAGGCCAATCGTGGTCAGCCAGATTCTCATGCGTTGTTGCCAACGCTTGAAATTCTGACCCCCGAATTTCTCTGGCATACCAGTGAAATCCACACGAGACCGAAACCTCAAATCCGACATTTTTCTTATCACGTTATAACGCTGTCTCTCTAAGAATGTTGAGAAAAACGTCCATTGCATACATATAAAAATCCATACAACCACAGATTTACAGAACAGATTATCATATGTATGAGTCCATGTTAACAGTGATAAGAGAAATATCCATTTAATTAACATATGTATATTCGCGCAAGGGAGAAATCCGGAAACCAAAATCATGACAAACAATGCGACAAAGAAAAATAGAGTTAGAGATCACAACCGAAGCATCCTGTTGTAGGACTCCCCTTAGAGAGACAGCGCCCCCCACTTTACCGGCGCACAGGGCCTTGACGTGCCGCTCCCAGGGTCCGACGGTCCACGCTCGTTGACGGTGCGCACCGTGCTTGAGCGTCCTCGAAAGCCACCTCCGTAGACGAAACCCGAGATCGAGAGAGGAAAAAGAGCGTCCTCGAGAGAAAGAAGGGCGCTGAGAATGAATGGGGATGGATGTTCGTAACCCACACCCACGCCCTTTAAGAGATACTTAAAGGCGTCCGGGCGGTTACGTTTTCGTGAGAAGATAATGGGGCGTAACGCTTGGAATTCAAAACACGCGGTTACAAAACCGACTCGGTCTTTGCCACGCCGCAGCCGCAGCCGCAGCCGCAGCCGCAGCCGCGCCCACGCCCGAGCCTGGCCCGGCGCGCGCGCGTGCGTGTGTGTGTTGTGGTCTAAAATCCTCTCTAGTCTGTTTCCAGACTAGTCTCAGGACTTCCCACATATAAACCAAGTCTCAGTTTTCTCTCTCCACGATGTGGGACTAAACAGCACCCCACAGGGTTGAAACATTGAATTCCAGGAATTGAGATACATCAATACAACTTGATATTGACCATCAAATTGCATCAAACTATCCCAATACCGTTAATTCCAACATGATGCGACTCATCACACACAACTGCGACATGGAATTCACAGCTGCTAGTTCTAGGAACATCAATCGATTGATTGAATGGCAGGAATCTACCATTTTACAACTTCGAACAGAGGTGTTCTGAGCAGTATTTTTTAACTCATGATTACGGTTATCTCCACGGATTTTCTACTTGAGCAAGTGAACAAACCGATCGTGATAATGGAAGCTCACACTCCTAAAGAGCGACCGACGATGCTGTACTGGACATGGATGTGCAACTACTACGATAGCTTGGCTTAACCAATAGATGCAGCATCATTATGCACACGGGGATTTTGCTACCTGAGCGAATTTTTCTCGCCAATTTTGATTTTCCATACCTTTAAAAACTACGAGTAAATATTAACAACAATATATGACATTTACCTATTAATAAATTACATAGTTGATCGATTTTTTTGAGGTAACAAAGCTACCGATGGCAATGTTGCAGTGGGATAGGATGAGGACACCACAAGGGTAGATGCTACTGTCTGGAGGATGCACTCCTTATCTTCGAGAACTCGCGCAGACATGAAGAGCCAAAGATCATTTATGGTACACATACCCACGAGACATAAGTTTGCACATTTAACATAAATTTAATATTCATATATTGTGTAACATCGACTGAATTTTCTTCTTTAAAGAGACTGTGTGGATATAAAATCAAGACATCATCATTACGACCAACTCTCAAGTTTTTAGCTGTAGAGAATATGTTTTTGGCGGACATAATAAACATTATAGAATTTTCCAAGGAATTCCATGTCGAGGACCAAATCAACTGTGCTCGCAACAGCCACTCATGATATAGAGAGGCACCGCTAAAACTTAATAGACGGTCATAGCTTTTACTTGATGCTCGATCCTATGGATGAATTGATCGAGGACGCTACAAATCCCAGGGATATGATTATCTTCCCACGAAATCAGATGGGCCTCAATCAAGAGCTAGGTGAGCCCATGCAAAAAAAAAAGAGAACTTCCAAGTAGTCATTATCTTCAAATAAGATTCATTCCTACTTTGAAAGTTGAGATTGATTTTAGGCTGCTGGAATCCTTATTTACTTCTTAAATACTCTCCTGACTCACAAGTAAAATAAGTGCTTCAGATGGCCATCAACCATGAAGATATATCGACAGAAAAGGCACCGTATTGCATGTATATATTGAGCATCCAATACCAACATTTAAATGTGCAAGATCCAAGTGATACATGGAGGCAGCTGATAACAAGACCACATGCTCAAAGTCGTGGGCATTCTTCTTCCTTCTTCAGAGGCAAAATGCCTGTTCAAATGAGAGAGCCTTCCCACCTAAGGGGGATGTTCCTTATTCCTATTCTTTCATATATGATCAATGTTTTGATCCCTAAGTTAATATGATGAATAATGTTCCCTTCATTATTCCTTCATCGTAGAACTCTCCTGTCAAAAAAATACAAATAACTACAAATGATCTTTATTGATTTGGAGAAGGCTTATGATTCTGTCCCACGTGAGATATTGTGGAGAGTGTTGGAAAAGAGACAAATACATGTCCTATACATTAATCTCATTGTGTAAGGACCCCGTCTGAGAAGACTGGATATTTTGACATCAACATTGATTTACATCAATGTTCTGCTTTGAGTCTATTTTTTTACTTTGATCATGGACGAGTTGACCAGTCACATTCAGGATGAGTTACATTGGTGTATGTTATTTGTTGATGATATTGTATTAATTGACGAGATTAGAGATGAAGTAAATGAGAAGCTTGAGGTCTAGAGACATGAGTTGAAGACTAAAGGATTTCGTATAAGTAGGGTTAAGACGGAATATATAGAGTGCACCTTTGATGGAAGCAATGGTGAAGGAATCGAGGTGAAGATTGGTGACGATAACATTCAGAAGAGAGTCTCCTTTGGATATCTGGGATCTATTCTGCAACATGATGGGGGAATTGATGGAGATGTTACTAATAGAATAAATGCATGCTGGCTAAAGTGGAGAGGAGCCTCTGCTGTTCTCTGTGATAAGAAAATTCCTTTAAAGATTAAAGGAAAGTTTTACAAAGCAGCCGTGAGACCTGCTATGCTTTATGGATCTGAATGTTGGCCTCTGGACCATAGACATGTGCAGAGAATGAATGTAGCAGAAATGAAAATGCTAAGGTAAATGTGCGGACACATACATACGTAAAGATCGGATTCGGAATGATGCAATCGGAAAGAAAGTTGATGTAGCTCCGATCGAGGATAAGATGCGAGAAAATCGCTTAAGGTTGTTTGAACATTTGCAAAGAAGATCAACTTATACACCGGCTAGGAGATGCGAGTGTTGGGATGTTGAGCCGACTAATAGAGGGCGAGGACGACCCAAGAAGGGATCTTAGTTTTGTGGATATTAGCTCGAAATTGACCCTAGATAGATCTGAATAGAGGCGAATAATCCATGTAGCCGACCCTACTTAATTGTGGGAAAAGACTTTGTTGTTGATGTTAAGTACAACTTATCCAACCTCCTTATCCCTCGTTATTCTCTCCCTTATGTGATCTAACTGTTTCACCTTGACAGGATTACTGTCTAATGGATCCATTCATTAGGCCATCATCCTCGGCAGACATCTGGACTCTCTCGTTCCTTCTTAATTCGCCCATCTCAACATCCCAGAAAAGCAGTCACCTTTTCAAATTTAAAAACAAAGGTCAGCTGTTTCCAACTCATGGCAAGTAACTGGTCGAGACATCTCCCTCCTTTCGCTTTGTCCCCATTACAGGAAATAAACCGTGGCAACTTGCCTGTGAAGAAAAGTTGCACACAAGGAATCCCAGATCCCTTCCTTCCGAGACAGAGGATGTGATATAGATCGTATTAAATCATACGAAACACAAACCTTTGATCTTTCATCTAACAGCGATAAGGTATGGCCCCCCATCATGTCCTTTTTTTTATGGATCTCTGCCCTCTACCCTCGAGAGAACAGTTGTTAAAAATTTGGTACTTTATACTTCCCCTCCGACTTTACACCTCATTAATAATATCCACGACCATCCGTCCCCTCTTGCCGGATACTTAGATCTTAAATGCACAAAGAACACAGCTACCAATAGGGTTGTCAAAGTTCGACATTTACTCAATTCTAAATTCAGCTCGCTAAAAGTTCATTTCAGATTTGATTCGAAAATAAACGAAACAACCTGAACATGAGTTTGGACTTGATTAAATAAATTAACCAAATATCAAAAACATAGATTGATTCACGTTCGATTCGTTAAAAGTTCGATTATATATACACATACATACATAAAAGTATATAAACATAAGGGTTGATGTGGCTGCCCCCTGGGGGCAACCAACATGGCTGCCCCGCCCTATTTTAGTGCTAATTTTTTTATTTTTTTGTTGGCTGCCTCGCCCCATTTTAGTGCAAAATTTTTTATTTTTTTTGAAAAATATCGTCATGTATATTCATCCATATATCACTCCTATATGCCATTTGAATTTCGTCAGAAATAGAGACTCCTACAGCCTCCATCCAGACAGGGTCGATTTAAAAAATCATGCGACCGTTAAAAAAATAACGTCTAGATGAAGGCCGTAGGAGTTTCTGTTTTTGACGAAATTCGAATGACATATAGGAGGGATATAGGGATGAATATACATGGTGATATTTTTCCAAAAATAATAATTTTTTTGCAAAAAATGGAGTGGGGGCAACCATGTTGGCTACCCCTAGGAGACATCCCCATTTTTCCCATAAACACACACACACACACACACACACACACACATATATTGTATATATACAAGGAAAAAATACATTCACTATTAACATAAGGGTATTCACTTATTTTTCCAAACCCATCCAATCATCGCTCGCTAAGTCCCTATTTCGTATTCTCGAAACCCCACAAAATCCTCCCTTACAACTGCGATTTTTCCCTTTGAACAAAAAACACACGCACATCATTTATTCTTAAACGAACTTTTAACAAGCCGAACTGAACCTTTATGAACCTTACCCAAGCCGAACCGAACTTAATTACAATTTTCATTTTAGAATTGATCTCGAGCCTGAAAGTATGTTAAACGTGTCGAACTGAACCTAAATTGATTCGCTCAGATTCGGCTCGTTTACACCCTTAGCCACCAAACAAGCAGTAGAGAGAGAATCAAACAACACAAGGCGTACAAGCCCTCACATAAGAAGCCCTCAAAATGGAACAGAGGATTCTGATTATGGGTGAACAACATCTCATCTCATCGCTTTCGCAAACAAAACCCAATCAATCCATGAGAGACCCATAAGCAGCACCCCCTCCTCTTCTACCACTAGTCTCTAAACACTAAGACGCGACCAACCCTCTCCTAAGCTCTCCTTTGTGGACTTTTCTCTGTCTCCTTTTTCCTACTCTACTGTATTTACAAAGCATCATCATGTTCATATCTCCATATCATACAGATTACCAAACCTCCTAAGTCAATCACAACACAACGCCCATTAGTAACAAAGACAACAAAGCCTTCCTTCCTCCCTTTGTCAAGTCCTTAGAAGGGGCGGTCTTAATCCTACTGCCGGGGACTGCGCCTCGTCCCCGTCCGAGTCGCTCCCCGACGAGCTCCTCGAGTCCGAATCTGCAAAGACACAACACAACAATTGTAAGATTCTACACTCCTCGGAAGTTCCGATTAAAGTTAAGTGGCATATATATACCGCTCGAAGATGAAGACGATGAATCCTCGCTACTGCTAGACTCACTAGAGCTACTGTTGTCCTTCTCGATCTCCACTGGTGGGAAGTGTGTGGAGGGCATCTCGTCGCCAATGTCCACATCCTCGTCACCTGCTTCCGGTCTCCGATTCTTCTTCACAGGCGTAACCTCCGGTGTTGTCTCGCCGACTGTGGCCACTGGTACCTGCCAGGTGACCAAACAACTCGACAATAAGCCACAATTTCGATGAAACGAATGGGATACGTATATCGCAGAATTGCAACTGTCGTTACCTTCTCTTCGTTCTTGGGCACAGGAGGAGCGATGGTGGTCGAGGCAGAGATTGCTTCTTGCCTCCTGATCTTGTTGATCATCTTCTTGCAATTGTTGACGAAACGATCCAGTTCCCAGAGTGTCTCTGTGTCAAGAGCCTCAAAGTCCAGCTCTATCTCATTGCCATCGAGCGCGGGATCAGGGTTCCGCTTCCTCACAATCTGAACAACTTGATCCATCTTCTCATCGGGGATCATCTGGAGATCCTGGCTCAGTTTCTGCTTCTCCTTGAAACTCATCTCCCTCTTATTCGGATCCCTTGCCTTCGGCTTTGGCTGCTTCACCACAGCCGGTTTGGCAACAGGCACCGCGATCTGCTGTGGATGTGGTGTCACAGGCATTGGCGTCGCCACCGGCCTCTGTGCAGCAGGCAGCTCTTGCTTCACAGGAGACAGCTCACGCTTTGATGGAACAGGGGCAGCAGGCAGCATCCTCGTAGCTGGGACAGTGGGATGTGGCTGCAACCGATTTGAGGGCTCCGCAACCGCGGTCTGGACCCACTGCCTCTCGACCTCCTGCTCCTTGGCAATGGCACGCTTGTGCTTCTCGTACTTCTCCCTCGCAGGCCCGTAGAGATCCTCGAACAGCCTCAGAAGCTGCTCCGCCATAATGTACACATCGTGCCCCTTTGGATTGTAGAGGAGCGCGTTGTTGAATGTAAGCCGCACGTCTGCTGCAAATTCCAGCGGTGTTCCATATACGCTCGCATCGAGCCTTGACTTCACGGTGCCGAGATCCATCGGGCGTTTGACAATTACGTTGTAGTCGTGAAGCCCCATAGCAATTGCATCGACCGGCTGGTTGAAAACCCATCCATGTTTGTGCTTCATAAGTTTCGTTAGGATCTGTCCGCACTTCTTCATGAGCGGGGTGATCCCGGCGGAGGGCTCGTATCCCGCAGGACGCTTAGCATCCCGTGGCAGGAGCGTTGCGGGGGGAGGCGGCCGTTTGCTCCCAGAGGATTTCGTGAATTCCGGCTTGATCTGCCGTGGGGGTTCCGGGGGCGCGGATGATGACGTCGCATCGCGTTCCGGATGGCCGCCGCCGGAGCTCCCAGAGGCGGATCTGGTGGCGGGGCCGAGGTGCCGGGACTCAATCCAGCTGGCGAGGCCGCGGACGCGGTCAAGCTCGGAGACGAGCCGCTTTTTGAGGTCGCGGAGCTCCGATCGCGAGTAGGCGGTGATGTTGAAGGTGACGTAGGAGCCCGCAAGAGTCTCACCACGATGGCGGCCCCGGTGGACGAAGGATGTGCAATCCTCGGGTCCGGCGTGCGGTCTAGGGTTAGGGTTGGAGGAGGAGGTGGTGGTCTCCGCCGCCACCGCCGGGGAAGGGTTAGGGTTAGGGTTTTTCCTCATGTACACCTTCCTCTCGCCCCAGTCTGGCTCATTCCGGGCGGCGTAGAGGGTCGAGGCCATGCAAGAGGCGGTGACGGCGCTCATGCGGGAGCGGGTGGCCTTCAGGGGAAGCCCTCCGGCCGAGGCCGGCGAGGGAAGCAAACGGAGGGAAAGGGGAAGGAGGAGGGAGCGGCCATGGGGGCGAAGAGGGGTAATTTCGGGGACCTGGAGAGCCTCCGCCTGCGACGAGGAGGGATGAGGGGGTGCACCGCTTCTTAAAGGCGGCGAGATCTGACCGGGGCGGAGATGGGGAGGATCCAGACCGTCGATCACGGGATCGCGGGGAACGGGCAGTAGGAGGGGGGTTGCCCGTCCTATCTGTCGCAGGCGGTTGCGATGGGGAGAGATAAGGACACGTGGCGGGAATCGGAAGGGTATGGGCTCCCACCCGCTGCTTCGTTTTGTGAGTCCTTTTTTTTTGTTAATTTTAATTATTTTTTTTCGGAGATGGGTCGGGGGTCTCTTTTGGGGGTTTTCCCTCCGATGGCTCCCGCCGAGGGGAGGTGCCGCTAGACCGCGTGACCTCCGTGGGCCCCGCGAGAGTTAGGAAGGTTATCTGACGTGGAGTTAACGTCGAGGTTTTTCCACGCGAAATTGCGGTGAAAATTACGCCGATACCCCTTTACTTCCGGAAGAGTGTTCTAGAGATCCTGACTCCTGCTGCACTTGTCCCGATCGCTCCAACATTAATCATCGAATCACATCGTCAGATTTCCCTCGATGTTCCATCTCCATAATTTATTTATTTCTTGTTTGATAAGAGTTGTATTGTATTCCTAGTCGTTTAACTTCCAATAATCCTAGAATATAAAGGAAATGAGCAACTTTCCGAATAGGAAGTGATGGCAACCTTCTGCTCGTACGTTGCCGTCAATTTAAAGCATTAGTTGAGGAATGAGGATTGGATGCCAACAGATTAATGAACAGACATTTCCGTAGATAAAAAGATACCTTAAAACGACTCCCGTTGCGTGTAGAGATAACAAACCCTTCCTCTCAGTCTCAGCTCACCATTAGCGGAGCTGCGCACGTGCCTCTGCCACGTGTGGATCTGATTGGTCGTTGGGACTTAGAATAGTGGCCCGAGCCCGCTTTGCGGATCTGGGCCCCCTTTTCATGTGAAAGATCTCGTCGTCCATTACGAAATCCATTGACCAATTTGGGTTGCTCATTGCTCTGGAATTAATTATCGTTTTGGGTTCCCTTTGACTTAGGGGGGTTTCTATTTCACACCATCGGATGCAGCACCCCGATGCCCTCCACCCACATTGCTGGAGAGGACAAGTCAATAAGATTGGATCGCCTGCAGAGTCGGTTGTAGCGGCTGGAGCCGCTCGATCTTTACTGAGCGGTTCAAACGAACTCACACTGTGTCATGCGAAATGGCGGGAACCGCTCGATCAAGATCGAACGACTCCAACCCTTACAGCCGACTCTACTGCAGCAAAGGCTACATATACAAGTCAGTAAGGCGAAAATGGGGTCATATACAGCTGCTGGATTATCAGTGAAATCCGAGCATCCTCGCGGACTGTTTCTCTTACAACAGGCAGTGAAATTTTGAGCACACGCCACATTTATGTGTGGTTCTAAAGCAAGGAGAAAGTTTCTATTTTTCCGCATGAACTGTTGACATGCTTCTGCCATCTAAAAATCTTCCAATCAGAAATGTTCAGCAACTTGCAGTTTGAAATAATGCAGATAATGTTATTACCATACAAAGAAGCTGCCTCCAAGCCGAGCTCCATGGCTAAAAGCTTCGTTTCAGAAGCAGAAATATCGTTGGAGGATAGTGATGTAGCCTTCAGTAGTTCATCATGGGAAGAAACAAATACAGACAAAAAGAAGCTTTTGGTATAAGTCACATCCACTTTGATTATGACTGGATGCTTTGAGGTGGTTGGCAAATGAGGAACTGCAGGAGGAGAATCCCTGCAAGTGTTTTCTATCATGGATACAGAGAGTTTCACTATCATATCGAGGTTGGGCTGGAGGAAAACATGCACGTGTTGATTTAACTGGAGTGTCTCAATTAGTTGGTCTGATAAAAAGTGATTTTACTGCGGGATACGCTGCACAGAAAGCTGCCTCAGCCAAAGTTGCTAAACATGAGAAGGCTTGAATTGACAATCAACATGCCTTCATCCCTTTCGGATTTGATACATTTGGGTTCTTGGCGTCTGAAGTTGTAGAGCTCCTTAAGAGGGTCCAGAAAATTATGCATAGTAATGTTATGGTTCCCAGGTCTATAAATGCTGTGTTCCGAAGAATTGGATTTGCCATCCAAAAGAGATTGGCGGCGCAGCTTGTTGCCCGTCTCTCAATAGTTTCTTTGTAATCTTGTTCATTACAATATTATCTTAAAACCAAAGATAGAAACTGTCCATAGGACCAGAAAAATTGGATTATTCTCCTGATTAGAAGCAACAATGGATATTAAATAAAGAAACGAAATGTTCATTCATAGTGAGAAGATGAAATCTCAAGAACCCTTCGTCAATTGATCTGACTGAAGACCTAACTTAAACCATAACACTTTGGCTAATAGGCAATCAACAAATAGGTTTTACTGAGCTTCTGGTTTCGAGAGTCGAAATGGAGAGACATCGTATTAGTCATTTAGACTCTACTTAACTGTGGTACTGAACAGAAGATTTGCACTAACTGGCCTCTATGAGGATAAGTTTATTCCAGAGGACAGATCCTTAGAATTCCATATTGCAGAAAGTGATTCGCTAGAGATCTAGAGCTCTTCCCTCCAGTCCAAGGTGTTTGTCGGGGTTAGAACACGAGTAACCCTTGCTTGCGGAAGCGTGGAACGTATAAAAGATCCTTAACCAAGATGAAGGGCGAACACAAATAGCCATCACGAATAAATGAGCAATCAAAACCATAAAGCACAAGCAACTGCAAAACACAATGATTTTTACGTGGAAACCTACAAAATGAAAGGAAAAAAAATCACGGGGCCTTCTTGACCCAAACCACTCCGCTATAGTTGGTGATATGTTCTATCTCCTCAAAATAGCACATAAGCTTAGCCTTCTTGTTTGTGTATCAACAAGGAACACCACTAAACAAGGTGATACGAGAAAAAGGAAAGAAATCACCAAGAATTGAACCTAGTCCATAGCCCTTTTCCAAAGTGGGCTTTCTCGATGTGTCTTCTTCTGTCTCATATGCTCTCACATGAGCAAGCACCACGGGAGGAGGAGAGAAACCACCGGAGACCTTCACTGGGCTCGCACACAGACGAATGAGTGGAATTAGGCAACATCAAGAGGATGCCCTAGCTTTATCTCCTGCATTTCTTCTCTATAATGAACGGGATTTTCTCCGTAGATATAAGAACAAAAGGAGGAGTAGCCCCCAGGATAGGTGGGGCCCTCCATAAGTGTTGGGAGACAAATTTTGCATATGCAGTCTGCCACCTGTTACGGTGCAAATACCATAGCAGGTCACCTACTTTGGTGTTCACATTGATCATAAAAGCTGAGAGACTAACAAAGATCAAGAGAAAGAGTGCACATGATGGAAAAGTAGACCATCAAGGCATGACTCGTAACCAAGGTCTATACACAAAGAGAAGGCATCGACTATGATGAGACATTCTCTCTTGTGGTCATGCTTAAGTCTATTAGGGCACTGCTAGCTATAACTGCACATCTTGACTATGATATCTGGCAGATGGGCGTCATGAACGCATTACTAAATTGTACCTCGAGGAGGATATCTGTATAGAGCATCCCCAAGGCTTCACAACCGAGGAAGTCAAAGTGTGCAAGTTGAAGAAATCCGTCTATAGGCTCAAACAAGCATCTCGTAGATGGAATATCAGAGTTGTTGAAACTATAAAGAATTATGATTTTGTTCAAAATCCTGATGAACCATGTGTGTACAAGAAGCTTAGTGGGGGCACCATTGTGTTCATCATGCTTTATATAGATGACATCCTTATCATTGGGAATAATTCATGAATGATGACTAGTGTTAATGTCTAGATGTCTCATACCTTTGAGATGAAAGATCCTAGATAAGCCTCTTACATCTTGGATATGAAGCTGTTCAGAAACAAAGGAAAGAGGATTCTGGTATTGTCTCAACATGGTTACACGAAGAAGATCTTGGAACGATTCCATTTGAAAAATTTCAATAAGGGCTTCCTCCTTAGGACACAATATACACATATCTAAAGAGATGTCCCCTTAAAGCATTGAGAAAGAAAGAAGGCCATGGCTGGATGCCCTTACAGATAAGCTGGGGGAAGCCTAATGTAAGCCATGATATGCACAAGTCCAGATATCTATCATGCAATGAGAGTGGTCATTCATTACCAATACTGCTACGAAGAGCAACATTGGAATGCAATGAAGAACATCTTCAAGCATCTAAGAAGGACACATGATTACATCTTGCTCTATGGAGATGATGATCTTCATTTCAGCACAGGGTGAACTATTCCTACAACAAATATTATTGTAATCTTTTTATATTTCTTAAAAGTTATTGATTTTCACTCCCTATCTGAAATTCCTTAATTAATGCACTTATAACATCCCTTAGTACAATTAGGGTTATATACCACGGTCATCTTGATAATCCTACATCTATTGATTCAATGATTGGATCATCGAGGATGGTGCTTAGATGATATCTAAAGAGTTGGATTGAGGGCTCATCTATCGTCATCAAATGGTTGTCAAGAAAGGATCTCCATCTCGAGAAGGAGATGTCAATCCTTATTCCAAAGGCTGATATCTGACCGACCTCTTGATGAATGTCATCTGCATATGAATAGAGATTTAGAGGTGTTGAATAAGTTAAGTCCAAGAGTTGACTTAACAAGATAGAGAAATCAAAGACCTATGTCATATGCTATCACGATATAGGCATGCATCCTCTGATCGGAGACAGACGTGTTATTATATAACTGAGTATGTATATTATGCAAACCATTAGATTGATGACCTAATCAAGGTCTATACACCAATGAGATGGTGTGAATACAATGGCATATGAGTCATACGATCTCTCAAAAAGATCATACATGTTCACTACTGAACCGGAAGATATGAGCTCAGTCATGAGATATTGTGGCCAACCAAATTCCATCCATGATCGTCTTAATTTGAAAGCATGACATGATTTGTAGGTATGTTATAAGCTTTTGTAAAGCATATTGATATTGACTCCCAATGATCGAATGAGAAATTTAATGATAAACTCCTAAAGAAGACAGAGCACTCCACTCCTTATTCGAAGTTGGACGACCATGGTGGAAGTACCTTGTGGACGTCCACAACCTATAAGGAAAGGATGCACTCTTCTTTCCTAATCCTTCTACATGTTAATTGATTTTAATTGAGATGATTTGTTAAATAATGCATTCAACTTACTTTTCTTTTAAAAATAATTATAATCTTGGAAATTATTGCAATAAAATCTTGACCATTGATTTTATTAGGAGTTCATCCCAGCCATCCAATTTTGTATAAAATAGCTAACCCTAACTCTTTCTTTACACAATTAAGTTGAAGCAAAAGTTGCAACAACTCTCTCTCCCTCTACACGTATGTTTTCTCTCTCTCTCTCTCTCTCTCAACTCTTGGTAGCCATCCACCTAGGATTTGTTGAGAGCTCCATCGTCGTTATACTGGTATTATGCTATCGGACTAATTGCTCGTGGATCTTCGTCTTCTTTGACGCCTCGTGCTCGTGAAGGAGACTACGGATTTCGTGAGACAAATTCAGCAAAACCACTCTTACTGATAGATGTTTATCCAATCTTATATCTAACTATGTATGCTCCAACTGCAAACAAGGAAGGGTGGATGTAATTAAGTAAACCCACAACTACCTTCAGCACCTGTTAATATGGTGTTTATATCTGCTATCATTTCGACCTCAAAACAGAAAGAAAAAACAGCACCAGAATTATATTTGTTGTTCGTCATGTCTATCAGACTGCTTCATTAATTTCCCTAAATCATATGATAATCACTTTGCATGATACATAGATGACTGATGTGCAAATCAACAGTAGCAGAACATGAATGGAAGGATCGCAACAGCACTCTTCGATCAGGCAACAGCAGCAGATCGCCGCCAGGCTGCAATCAATTGCAACAGAAAACATACATGCCAATTAAATAAGCTCCACCTTCTTTAAGTAATGTTTACATCCATGTGAAACATTCCTACTGTTACAGTAATACACAGTCCTGCACTTTAATGGAAACAATTGGCGTCAACTACTGACTGTAGGAGTATGCATGATGCAAAACAATTAGGACTGCTAATCAACTAAATCATACTTAGCGAA
Source organism: Ottelia alismoides (assembly GCA_037367405.1). Lineage (NCBI taxonomy): Eukaryota > Viridiplantae > Streptophyta > Magnoliopsida > Alismatales > Hydrocharitaceae > Ottelia > Ottelia alismoides. Next base: position 508,823 of record JAZKJV010001464.1, on the reverse strand, counting down.
GAAATCTATGCATTTACTTGCAGTTGGAGTTACAGTTTGCTTGGATATTCTATCATCTGAGTTCGGTTTGTTAACAATTGATGAAAAGGCTTAACTTGATTTTAGTTTATTTGACCTCTATTGTGGTGCCGTCCCTGCTGTGATGGCGTGAGATGCTTGATTTTGATCGAGCAGTTTACACGATTTTGCATGGTACAGATCTATAAAAAGTGCAAAATCGTACGAACCGCTTAATCGTGATCAAACGACGCACACAACTACTGTAAAATCTGCTGCATTTCAGATTGCATCAAATGATCCGTCTGCTTAATCTCGTCGTTCCTGAAAGCCTTCGTTTCGTTTCATCACTACTGCAACAAATTAATTATATAGTAGCCTTTTTTTTAAAAAATCCATCATTATATTGTCCGCATTAAATATATAATGATAAACATTACTAGTTAGGGATATTTACCCAGCAGACCCTCAAATCTTTCGAAATTACAAGGAATACAACCACCGTCATTGTAAATTTAAAGAAGTAAGCAACGAATACCATTTGTTGTCACATATTTAGGTACGGAAGATATGACAATGGATATTAAATTATTTGTTGTCTTAGGTTAAATTTCGTGTGGTGATCTCTACCTTTTAATTCAAAAATTGACGATAATTATTTCGAAAATATGAAAATGAGACGGATAAGTGTTGTTAAATGGATCGTTTCTAATGATGTAGCAAAGTAACTTTCCAAAATAAAAAAATCATTTAGCAACTGGTAATAAATTAATCATTATATAATTAATAACACACGCTATGATGGCGAATTTAAAATAAATGTCACTATTTACTCATTTGTTACGTGTATGCAAATGAAAATGACATAGCATCACTAATTAATACATAAAGAGCATGAACTCAAATCATAACAGACAACAAATACTGGATTTGAAATGATTGAAGCAAAAGGTGAGTCGGATTTGAAGGGATAACTGATTTCCTGATAACGGAGATATTAAGATCTTGAGGAAAACTGTGCTTTTATAATAATGGTAATGATGACAACAACGACAACGACTAAGGTCGGGGCCGAGTCGTTTGATCGTCGGATGAGGAATGGACGGTCTTTAATAGAGGATCGAAGATAGTGGCCCTCCTATCAGATCCGTCCATTTCTCATCCGACGGATCCCCTGCGCCACAGCAGGGGTCGTCCACAGCAGACGATCCGCACTAGACTAAAGTCATACCATTCATGGAGGAAACCAATCTGTCTCTGAGGTTGAGCTCCGTATATAATGATACTGAGGTGGTGGCATTAGTGGCATCCCCTTGGTAATACCCTACAAAATAAATCCCCAATCATATGCATTAATATATATTAATCAGGATACTAATGATGATCTCGTTATAACTAAAAGGGGAATCCGAAAGAAGAATATGAGGAGGAAATTATGAACATACCTTGGGAAGGGTAAAGATATGTATATTTGGGAGAGTTAAATGGGCTCTCTTGCTTCATTTTCTTCATTTTTTAATTTTTAAAATACTTCTGTAAAAATTCATCACTACATCTCTATATTATGCCATTTACATTTCGTACGAAACAATTACTGATACGGCCTTCTTGCAAACAAAGTCGATTTCAACAATTCTGCGACCACTAAAAAAAGACTGTCTAGATGGAAGTCGTAAGAGCCTATTTCTCCCATGAAACTTGAATGATATAATATAGGGATATAATGATAAATTTCAATGAATTCATTTTTCAAAAAAATTATGGAAAAAATGAGACGGTGGGAACCTACCCTCAATGGGGTAGCTTCATTTTACTTTATATATATATATATATATATATATATATGAGATTTTTATCCAATGGCTCATTCTATACGATTAATATGGAACTAATACCTTGAAAAAGGAATTATTAAACACATGCACATAAGGAAAAACGAATTAGAAAAATAAATGGAATGCTTCTTTGACGAAAAAGGAAAATATATTACATAAATGAATGAAATACTCATTACATAAACAATTGTATTACTAACCATTAGTTATCGTATCACTAATCTCATAATAACATTCACTTGACCATTATATATATATATTATTAAATTCTATACAAGGTAATCATTTGGATCAATGTTTTGGTATTACTGATTTCACAACAACCATAATTGACCGAAGCATATATATTGTGTTTGGACTTTAATCATCCGCACAAAATCATCGATTTGAAGCTTTCCTTTCTAAAACCGTCTTCCCTTTTTTAAGGACATTGTATAATCGGAAATATAGTAATGATTAAATATATCTTAGTTTATAATTAGAAATACAATTATTGTTAATAAATATTTATGACTTATAATTAGTGCTCATCAAGACGCTAATGGGCACATGGCCCATTCGATAACTCCTATATATAGGGAAAAATGAGGCTTCCCTTCGGGGAGCTAACTTGGATCCCCGTCCTATTTTCCCTTATTTGTTTTGAAAAAAATCCTGATAATTATTACTATATCCCTATTATGTCATCCAAGTTTCATGCGAAATAAAGACTCCTACAACCTCCATCCAGAAGAGGTCAATTTCAATAATTCTGCGACCATTTAAAAATAACTGTCTAGATGGAGGTCATATGACATAATATAGGGATATAGTGATGAATTTCCAAGGATTTATTTTTATGAGTCTATGTTTGACATATTAGGGGGATATGGTGATGAAAATACATATTTTTATTTCCAAAAAAAATGAGGGAAAATTTTGCAGGAGCAACCCTTTGGCTGCCCCCCCCCCCCATTTTACCCATATATGGGAAAAATGAGGATCTCCCTAGGGGCAGCCATCAGGTTGCTCCCGCCCTATTTTCTCCAATATTTTTATTTTTTTTGAAAATCCATTATGTGTATGCATCGCTATAACCCTATAATATGGCATTCCGATTTGTCATAATCAGAGACTCATATGCCTTCCATCTAGAACATGTAATTTTAACGGTCTCAATATTACTGTAATCGACCTGTTCTAGATAGAGGGCATATGAGTTTCTGATTATGATGAAATCAGAATGACATATAAGAAGGATATAGCGATGAATATATACGGTGAAATTTTTCAAAAAAAATAAAAAACATGTGGAAAATGAGGTAGGAGCAGTCCATTGGATGCCCCCAGGGAGCAACCCCATTTCCTCTCTCTCTCTCTCTCTATATATATATAAATGATTTTTAATCCAATGGAATATGTGCCCATTTGCATCTCGGTGAACACCAATTCTAGACCATATACGCGTATTACCAATTGAGTGGTTACCTATTTTGAAGGATGTCTTTTTTTGAAGGATATTAATATACAAGACGATTTAACAATAAGTATTATTTCAATTATATCGTACCCTTAAAAAAGGAAGAATATTTTGGAAAGAAAATGTTCAAATTAATGATTTCTTACAGAAAATTGACATCAAAATACTCATGTCAGTAATATATATATATGGAATGGTGAAATAAATGATTGTTGCGGGATCAGTAATACACAAACAACGGTAAGTAATTTACATTCATTTTATTATATGATACATAATTCAACACACACATACACTGGTCAAGTAAGTGCTTGTTGTGAAGTTAGTAAACTATAATAAATGATCAGTAATTTCTACATATATTATTACTTTGAACAGAATTCAGTAATTTAGAGACAATACTAATGTAATATATATACACAATTCTTAAGCAAATTATTGTTGTGTGTTTAGTAATGCATATATCTATGTCATATATCATATGTTCAGTAATATATATACAATTCTCAAGTAATGACTTTACGAAACCAATAATAAAAAAATAATGATCAGTAAGGCACAAACATTGCTCAAGTAAGAGTTTAATATATAATCAGTAACATATTCTCCTTTTATATGATTAATATGGAAATGGTACTTTGAAAATAGTCAATAATTTCCATATATATTATTACTTTGAACATAATTCAGTAATTTAGAGACAATAGTCAAGTAAATATACCGTTCTCTAGTAATGTATTGTTCTGTTCAGAATGTTTACATTTATGTCTTAAATCACATGTTCAGTAATATATATATATATATATATATATATATATATATATATATATACATCATTTACATCTTATGCATTCTTTAGCATTATTAACTTGCATTGGATATCTACTTGATTTTATTACATTACTTTTTGCTGTGTTATTTAATATTTCATTTTTTTGTAATATTAACAATAATTATGCACCATTTACATCTTATGCTATTGTTCATATAAATATACAGTAGAACATGTAAATTAAGGGCATGCCTTATAAACAAGATGAGGCAGGATATGATGATAATTTCTTAGATAAAAACAACTATCATAAATTTAGATTCATAATTACCTTTAAAATACTTATATATGTTCATTCATATGAATTTATTTTTATTTTAACAATTGCAATGGTTAGTAGATTTGGTTTAAAATCTGATCAAACAATCTCGTTTTTAAAGTGGAAAATTTAAACAAAACGGAAATTTATTACTATCTACAGCCTATAGTGTTTCATCTATAGTTGTTCTATTAGGGTTACTTTTACATTTTCATCTTTTGGATTTATTTAAACTTGATCGAGTTTATGATTATGGCTGTCATTATGCTTTGACCATATTTCTGGATATGCAAGTGATAAATCTGGATAGTTGGGGGATACAATATTGATGTGATGAATTTTGCTTTTTCAGACTTTTGAGTATATCTGATGTTGATATGCCTCGAATCATAACCATCTAACTCATTTTGAAGAAACATCGTATGCATCTTCTCCTATCGTACCATACCCCTATAAGACAATGAAGGATATGGTTATGAGATCCTCAAGCGCATCACGGAAGCGTGAGCATCGTATCAAATACGACGAAGAATGACTAGTCGCACTATTTCTATGCAACGGAAATTAAAATTTTTTCATGCGACGAAACCACATGATCCAAGAACACTTCTCGGATCGTTTCGTCTAAACCACAAACAAGTAATAGGATTACCTCTTGAAGTGTGGTTGCGATCGAGTCTCTAAACGAAGAGACCTCCCGTCTCAAGTCCAATCCGACGGAGGAGATGCTTGCGAGCGCGGGGATGAACTACGTGCTTCTCGCAATCCATGTTGATGATCCAAGCGGCGGATCTCCTGATCTCGACATGCGAGATCCGACATCTTCTTCACGAGCAAGGCGCACCGAAGGAGACGGAGATCCACGAGCAAACGATCGGGCAACATAACGACGACACTGCGGTGATGGAGAACCTCTCTAGGGCATCCATGGTGGACGACCACGAGAGAGGAAGAGAGAGGGCTGACGTGTAGAGAGAAAGAGAGAGAGAGAGAGAGAGAGAGAGAGAGAGACTTATGTTCTCTTATGTCTTGTGTAAAGAAGAGCAAAGGGGTGCCTCTCCTTTTATAATATTTTGGGATCCATGGATCTCAATCCATGGGACAACACAGATACAATGGTTCACATTGATTTGTGTTTCTTTCAATGGTCATGATTTGTTGCTAAAAACACAACAACAATTAATTTAATTTAATTTAATATATATTGAATAAATCATCAATATTTAAATCAAATCAATATAGGAGATTTAGAAAGGAGGCATGCCTCCCTTCCATAAAGGGGGTGGCGGCACACCTTGAATCCAATTCAAGGAGGTTGTCCATCCTCTTTGATAGGAAGGAGGCACTCCTCTTCCATATTCATGAGATCTCATATCTTATGAAAATCTCCATTATTTACAACAACTATTGTTGTAAATTATTCACACAAATAATCCATAATTATTTTGTGAACATTGCAATCATGCCATTGAAAACTTGTGAATCATATTCACAACCCAAAATAGAATATCAATTACATTTTCAATTTAATGTCCAATGTGAATCCAATTCACATTAACATTTAATTAACACATGTAAATTAAAATAGCTCTCTCTTGTATATTATAAATCACATTTATAATATATATGACTAATATGAATATTGCTATCCACATTATTCATATCCACGATAATTAAATCACATTTAATCATCTTAGATCTCTATTCTCATGTGCCCAAATAATATGAATCACATTCACATTATTCACATCTTTGATAATCAAATCATATTTAATTATCTAAGATAGCTCTCTTTATAATAGGAATCTAATTCATATTAATCATGATAATTAAATCACATTTAATTATCTATTTTCTCAATGCTCGGATATTCATATCAACAATGAAATTATCCTGAATCCTTTCAAGGATAATGCGCTTTCTCCGCGAATATCTGGAGATAAGGACAGGGCGATTGTATTGTTTCGTGTACAGTGACTTGGATATTGAGATCATATCTCAAATCCAGATCGCGAGCCTCCCATAGATGCTTGATTAAATCAAGACCGCAAATCGAATCTTCTCATTGCATCTGAATCATATTCAGATCAATGTCCAACATTTGGACTAAAATCAGATTACTTCTCTACTAAGAGGAGTCACTAAAATCCAGACCCATTTCATCACTCCCTAAGAATGGAAGCGTCATGGTTATACAATCGTTTATGATTACATCACCCTCAGATATTCCCAATACTTGTACATCCTTCATACTGGAAGACTCAGAATAAACCCGAAGTATTGGATTGACTTTATACTTTGTACTTTAGGGTTTTTATCAGTAAGTTTCTCATTCGATCATTGGGAGTTGGTATCGATCATATACTTTCCAAAAGCATATATCATACCTAGGTTTCGATCATATACTTTCTTAAAGTATATATTAAACCTACAAATTCAGTCAAGCTTCCAAAGCGAGACGACCGTGCACGGAATTTGATTCTTTCCAATATCTCATGAGTGAGCTCATGCCTTTCGGTTCAGTAAACGGACCTGTATGATCCCTTTGAGAGATCATATTACTCATATACCCTTATATGCACACCAGCGCGCTGGTGTATAGACCTTGGTTAGGTCATCAACCTATTGGTCTGCCAAATGTACATACTCAGACATATAGCAACACATCTGTCTACGGTCAGAGGATGCATGCATGTATCGTGACAGCACACGATATAGGACTTTGATTATCTCGATCTCGTTAAGTCAACTCTTTGACCTAACTAATCTGACACCTCCGAATCTCTATTCCTATGCAGAGGACCTGCATCAAGAGGTCGGTCAGATATCAGCCTAATTGAGAAAGGATTGTCATCTCCTACTCAGGCTGGAGATCATCTCTTAACAATCATTTGATGGTGCTTGATGAGTCCTCAATCTAACTCTTTAGATATTCATCCAAGCACCGGCCTCTGTGATTCAATTATTGAATCAACAACTGTATGATCATTAAGAAGGCCATGGTACATAACCCTAATTGTACTAAGGGACCTATTATGCAAATTATCTATTCTTCATTTCAATCAGGGAATGATATTCGCAATAACATTTATTGCATAATGGCTCGCTGTTGGCTCGCATGTCCAACAATCTCCCACTAGCCCAAAGAGCCATCAATGGGCTAATCATTTAAACCCGTACTCATGTGAAAATCATAGGTTATTAAGAAAATAGATAGGTAAGCTGATTAGTCACTCTGTTCCCGCGAGACTATGCCAAGTCCTTTTACGACACTTGCATATCCCCAGTAATAGTGCTCGCATCTAATGCGAATGTTGCATCTTATGCAACCAATACTCAATCTTGTTGGTTATAGTGTCCTTGACACTATAGCCTAATAATTATCATAACCAGTATTTCCATAATCCTTATCGGAATACCCTTATTCCTAGAGATCTCTATCTCCTAAGGTATCCACAGTTAAGACCTTTTAGATCTCTATCTAAAAAGTCTTAAGTTTTTGAAGATAAGGCTTTGAGATCACTATCTCAAAAAATATTGTCCTCTATGAAGATATTGTTATTACTGCAATCAAGTGTTTTCTCTCCATATTAAGATTAGTAACAATTTACTACTCCCACTACATGGCAGATATCTGGCTTTTGTACACATCTAGCATATACTCAGCTTCTCGTAACTGATGCACAAGTGCAAGTAGTTCTAGTATTCACTTCCTCAACTCTCTGAGGTGCTATCCCTTTAGATAGGTCAATACCATATCTTAAGGGATGGAAGCCTTTCTTGGATTTTCCAAGAATGGAATATGTCCAAGGTGTACTACAAAATATGACGGTCCCAATACCCTCTTCTCTTTTCTTCTGAACACCTTCAGAACTAAGATCCAAGAGGTATCCTTGAGATCATATCTCAAGTTATGGAACAACTATATAATAAAACACTTATTATTATCCTTATATCATTTTAAAATGATTAGGATATCATCTACATTTAGCATGATGAACACAAAGGCACTCCCACTAAGCTTCACATGGCTTATCAAGATTCTATCTGAAATCATAACATTTATAATTTCATCAAATCTTATGTTCCAACTATAAGAACCTTATTTGAGTCCACAGATGGATTTATTTAGCTTACACATCTTGCTTTCCTCAACCATGAAGCCCTTCGGCTACTTCATGTGAATATCCTCAGAGAGGAATGCAATCTTTGATCCATTTACACCTTTATGGGTCTTACCCATATAGGTGGATCTTCGAGGGTCCATATACAACACTTGTATATGAAGTCTACTCTAGACTTTCATTGCTAAAATCCATCTTTCCATGTTATGATCCTCAGGATTTTCATCACATGAAATCTGATCATTGACACATGAAATACATCCTCAAACTCATTTGAAGAAGTATTAGTGTTTCATCTTTAATTGTCCTTTTAGTTCCCGATTTCAGGAGCCTCATTATCTTCTCAAGATTAAATGAGTTCCTACACTTCATTTTCATCTTGATTCTCAAGAGAGTCATCCTCTAAGAATCACATTCTCAGAGATGAGATCTTTTAAGAATCTCAAGGTCATAAAGTAGGTATCCAATACCATCCTTTATTTTTCCAATGAAGCATCACTCTCAAGTGCTAGATTCCAGTATGCATGGAACCTTATTAAGGACATACATTGTAGTCTCTACTAGACATATATACCTGGAAACTAAGGGATAATTATGCTAAAATTCATCATCGTATATTCATGTCACACATGATCCAATTGTATCTCCCTATAACTCTATTGAGTTAAGGTGTGTTAGGAGGATTGGGATAGAAGTAATATTTATATCTCCATAAGGTATCCTTTGAATTCATTTAACAGGTACAAGCTACCTTGATTAGATCAAATCCATTTTATCTTCCTTCAAACTTTGATTGTAAACCAAAATAATGAAATCTTTGAACAATTCAAAGGTTTCTTTAGGTGAAGAGAAGAAATTTCATATCATACATAATCATCAATAGATATCATATATCCATAATGTTTACTACGATATAGATGATCCACATACATCAATACGTATGAGATCCTGAATACCTTGACATCTTACACCATTTCCAAGGAAGGATGTATTGGACATTTTTACTTTTGAATACAATATTCACAAGTATGTAAGATTTGAACCTTTAGACAATCTAAAGTTTCATCTCTCACTAGTCCATTGATCTCATCAACGGACATATGTCCAAAACTTGATGCCAGATCATTGTCAAATAATCTTCATCCTCCAATTGATCTTATAAAGGTTTAAATTTTCAGTATTAGAAATCTTAATAAACCATTCATTAGTTTTCTATTTTTGTGGAGTCCACTAGATGTTAGATTAGTATCTGAAATATATCCATCATAACTTTTTATGATAGTTATATCTTAGAATTCGTGTTTATTTCCAACATTTAGAAACAAACAATGAGTGTATTCTTATATCTAGGTCGTAGAGACATTCTCGAAGACTAAGGGCTCTCCCATTGAAATTAACAAGTCTGTCAATCCAACAGAGATTGTTGCAACAATTGCATCAATATCCATGTGGATAACTATGAAACCTTAAGATTAAATTTCTAATATTCTAATACATATGCAACCAATTGCAAGTGTCATTAGAAGATTGAGATACAATTATTAGACTTTATCTTATCAAATAAGTCAATTTCAATGATTATATGCATATTATTCTGATGTACTATCTGATTCCTTCTCTAAGGATTCTAGATAGATTTGATAGTCATACTATCAACACATCAACTTATTGCAGTATTGGCATTCATCCAACTCTTTGGATGTCATATGGAAGTCACAGAAGTACAACCAACTCTTTGACTATACTTCTCACTTGGGTCCAACCCATGCTTCCACTGCGCTCCCTTTATCTATAAGCAACCATTGCTTAAGACTAAGGATCTCTTATTTTAAATTCAAAAGAATTCAAGGTAAGAGTATTTCAACATTCATACATGTGCTTCATTCAATTCATACAATATGAATAATATGAAGTATCTGACTTACCAGAGTATAGACAATAGAATGATGACATCATTGTATCTACGTCCATCTAAACTCTTAAAACACTGGTTCAGGTAGGTACTCAAATAATTTGAATACATCTTCTCTTATAAAGCCACCATTCTGCATGATGCAGAGAACCACATCATTCATGATTAAATGTCAAGAGCACATATGTATGCCAGAACATCTTCTTAGATTTTATAAGGATTAATTGACAATTGCGATTATCATCGACATGTCACTTCCAAAGTACATTCGATGAGAGATCAAGAATATAGAGATATACAAACCCTAGGATTGTAGTCCTATTATCTATTTAATTGTTATTCCTCAATATTATGAGGAAACTTGCACATTGCAACCATACACATTATGTATCCAACTACAAGTACAATATCTGGATCATGAGTCCAATCCATGATATTTTACTGGTGATTATTGAGTATAGAATTGAGTGGGTTTAATGAAGGATTATCTGAAATAAGAAATTTACATAAGTGTATATATATACATATTTTACTTTGATTTAGGAATTTTTAATATCAAAGTTGTCTTACTTTGTCAACACTGAAAGTTCATTCCCTTAATCACTTTCAATGTAAGAGATATACTTACCATTATATCTCAAGCAACATCTGGGATCTCCTTCCTTATCTTTGTTACATCCCAATAATATGAGAATCTGCAACTCGGATAAAAAGAAGCGGGAACACATTCTACCTTGCAAGTCCACTTGCATCTCCCAATTCTGTCTTTGACACCCGGGCCCACCACCCCTAAGGCGATGTTGACCCGTCATTAATTGAACCAACCGTCAACAGGAATAGTACTCGCTATACGCAATCCAATATCACCCCAATAATAAAAGGATCTGATATTGGGGTCACTAACGTATACGGCATTACTCTTTCGAGAAGCAAAGAGCCCGATCCAGATGCGCTTGCATACAGGAGCTGTCACTTCGGATAGGCGTCTCCTACATACAATCCCTGACGACGGAACCCTTCGCCTTGACGGGAGACCGTAGATGTCACTTACGTGATCCTCCATATCACGTTCAAATTCTAATTAATCATTATGAATCATATTCATTATAATTAATTCTTCCAAGGGAAATAACATCTCTATTCATAATATAGTATTTTAATTTTAATTGGATTCCAATTAATCTAATCATATTAAATTAATGATCCAATTAATATCCAACAAACATTCTTTATTGTTACTTGAATCATGGTAGTATCTCAAATACGTATTATTTTGAATTTTAATAATTAGAAATACATCATGATTTCTTAAGCATTATACTAACCCTACCCGTTGTCATGGCTAGTACCGATGAGAGTAGGACGGACCGCATACATTGCAACCCGCTACCTCAATGCTCTCCGACTAGACACCATATCCACCTCAGGAAAGGATAATGCAAAATAGATCATTTTGTAGTTGAGATAATCATCGGTTCTTCAACCGAAATTATACCATATAATAATAATCAAAACAATTTTGATTAACATTATAATGAGATTTGCTAAACAAATCCCAAATGCTATTCAAGAAACATGTTTGTTGGAATGTAGATCATGTAACCAATTAGTGATCTAGATCACATCTAATCAAATATTGGTTAAGGCAATGTCATTTAAGGAAATAATTATCATCAAATATTTCACAAATATTTATGCACAAATATTCCAGGAAATTAAACAATTTAATTTAACTAATTGATTAAATGACAATCACTAGGTTCTTGATTAGGAAAGTATTTCAGCAGTGACGCTCACTAACTAAAAATACCATATCTCAATCAATTTAAATCCAAATTAAGCAAAGTAAATTCTTAAAGTTTGCTAATTTGATTTACAACAGAACCTAAGTGATTTGCACGTATTTCAAGGCATTTCAAATCCGCAATTAACTTCTTAATTACGTTAAGATTCGCAGTCACCGAAACTGTGGATACATATTCACTAAAATGAGCATAACTTGAGCAAACGGAGTCGAAATCACGTAAACTCAGATCCTATGGTTTTCTTATTTAATGGGGAACAAAATCCAATTATTATTTTTATGTTTAAATAATTTAAACAGTGCCGAAAATAATATCAAAACAGAGATGCGAAAATGAAATGCAAGAAAACTTTCGCAAACCCTAATGAACCTAAGTCGTCCTAGGTTAATGGATCGCATCCAAAACCTTCTGACCTAAGGCTCTGATACCACTTGAAGGATATGGTTATGAGATCCTCAAGCGCATCACGGAAGCGTGGGCATCGTATTGCACTAGTTGTTCTATGCAGCGGAAATTAAAATTTTTTCATGCGACGAAACCACATGATCCAAGAACAGTTCTCGGATCGTTTCGTCTGAACCACAAACAAGTAATAGGATTACCTCTTGAAGTGTGGTTGCGATCGAGTCTCTAAATGAAGAGACCTCCTGTCTCAAGTCCGATCCGACGGAGGAGATGTTTGCGAGCGCGGGGATGAACCGCGTGCTTATCCATGTTGATGATCCAAGCGACGGATCTCCTGATCTTGACACACGAGATCCGACGTCTTCTTCACGAGAGAAGCGCACCGAAGGAGACGGAGATCCACGAGTAAACGATCGGGCACCATAACGACGACGCTGCGGCGATGGAGAACCTCTCTAGGGTATCCATAGTGGACGACCATGAGAGAGGAACAGAGAGGGCTGACGTGTAGAGAGAAAGAGAGAGAGAGAGAGAGAGAGAGAGAGAGAGACTTATGTTCTCTTATGTCTTGTGTAAAGAAGAGCAAAGGGGTGTCTCTCCTTTTATAATATTTTGGGATCCATGGATCTCAATCTATGGGACAACACAAATCCAATGGTTCACATTGATTTGTGTTTCTTTCAATGGTCATGATTTGTTTCTAAAAATACAACAATAATTAATTTAATTTAATCAAATATATATTGAATAAATCATCAATATTTAAATCAAATCAATATAGGAGATTTAGGAAGGAGGCATGCCTCCCTTCCATAAAGGGGGTGGCGGCACACCTTGAATCCAATTCAAGGAGACCGTCCATCCTCATTAATAGGAAGGAGGCACTCCTCTTCCATATTCATGAGATCTCATATCTTATGAAAATATCCATTATTTACAACAACTATTGTTGTAAATTATTCTCACAAATAATCCATAATTATTTTGTGAACATTGCAATCATGCCATTGAAAACTTGTGAATCATATTCACAGCCCAAAATAAAATGTAAATTACATTTTCAATTTAATGTCCAATGTGAATCCAATTTACATTAACATTTAATTAACAAATGTAAATTACAAATAGCTCTCTCTTATATATTATAAATCACATTTATAATATATATGACTAATGTGGATATTGCTATCCACATTATTCATATCCACGATAATTAAATCACATTTAATCATCTTAGATCTTATTCTCATGTGCCCAAATAATATGAATGACATTCACATTATTCACATCTTTGATAATCAAATCACATTTAATTATCTAAGATAGCTCTCTTTATAATATGAATCGAATTCATATTAATCATGATAATTAAATCACATTTAATTATCTATTTTCTCAATGCTCGGATATTCATATCAACAATGAAATTATCCTGAACCCTTTCAAGGATAATGCGCTTTCTCCATGAATACTTGGAGATAAGGACATGACGATTGTATTGTTCCACGTATAGTGACTTGGATATTGAGATCATATCTCAAATCCAGATCGCAGGCCTCCCATAGATGCTTGATTATATCAAGACCGCAAATCTATTCTTCTCATTGCATCTGAATCACATTCAGATCAATGTCCAACATTTGGACAAAGATCAGATTACTTCTCTACTGAGAGGAGTCGCTAAAATCCAGACCCGTTTCATCACTCCCTAGGAATGGAAGCGTCATGGTTATACAATCGTTTATGATCACATCACCCTCAGGTATTCCCAATACCTGTACATCCTACATACTAGAAGACTCGGAATAAACCCGAAGTATTGGATCAACTTTATACTGTCTACTTTAGGGTTTTTATCAGTAAGTTTCTCATTCGATCATTGGGAGTTGGTATCGATCAGTATTGGATCAAACTCGAACTTTTATCGAACGAACATATGCTATGTCCATATTCGATTCGTTAAGCTATCAAACTTAAATTTGAAGATATCGAACTTATATCAAGCACGACCGCGTAAGGAGATTGAACTACAAACATTACAGGTGACTACTATCCAAATCCATGAAAAAAAGATGCAGATCGGGATCAAACCCATTACAAAGGAATAGAGACAAATGGGAATGAATTGATGCAAATCTCTGGGATATTGTCGAGGAATCAAATATTTGCGCAAAACACATGCCGTTCAGGCTGGGGTTGCAAAAGGGAATAATGAAACTTGTGCTGGTGTTGGTTGCTTGTGAATGATACTCCGGGACGCTCCTCTGCTTCACACATGGTGGTGGATTGTTGCAGGTATGCACTTCGTAAAAGACCTACAACAAGATCTGAATCACCATAAAGCAAACTATTATAATTAAAGAATTAGGAACAAACACTAATATGAAATTAAATCAATTCAAAATTAAGAGTAGGAAAGATAAATTAAAATATGGAAAGATTGTGTGTACATGGAGTTTGGAGGAGAAGATAGCCATGGCGGAGGAAGGAGGAGGCATAGGATAGGTTGGGGGCGGAGGAGAGGACATGGCGAAGGAGGGTGGAGGTTGGGGGAGATGGAGAGGGTAAAGCGGAGGGAGGGGTGCGACCCCTCGAGGGGGGAGCCTGGGAGCGGAGAGGATGTGATGGAGGAGTTCAGCCTGGGGAGGTGGGGAGGGAGGAGGAGGTCGGCCTAGGGAGGAGGAAGAGGGAAGGGAGGGAGGAAGTCAGCCTGCAGAGGTGGAGGGGAAGGAGGAGGAGGTCGACCTACGAAGGTGGAGGGGAGGGAGGAGGGAGAGGGTGAGGAGGGGATTTAGATCCCCGATCTGTTATCGAGGAAAAGTAGCCCTGACGACTTATTGCATTCGGATCCAAATGGATCCATTGACAACCGCTCAAAATGCTTAAGCCCAAGTTATCAAGTAGTAATCCCCACCTTTTATAAAGCACCTTCACACTTTGTGAGTTTTAGATGTGGCATATGCCACAAGCCTTTTAACTGATGTAAGTTATATTATTCTTAAGTTATCATATATATGACGCACTAATGATTGTCCTTTATTTGTAATAAGTACATGTATGGAAAGTTCTTATATAATGACAAGATGAGTATCATTGAAAATGTATTAATGGATTATGTGTTTGCAAAGCGTGATGGTATCTTGTATTGTGAATGATTGATTATTCAATTAATTCTTTTATAATTTATATTAAGATGTTGGGTCAAAAAATGTGTTGTGTGATTTAATTGAATGACTACTTGAAAATAAATATATAGCATCCAAGAATTTAATCTAATATGGTAACATCAAGTACTAAATGATTGTGTTATATTGGTTATATATTTTGAACAATAAAGATCCATCGATTAATGGAACTAAAAAGTCCATTATTGTATGGAGTATTAAAAAGGAATATGGGCACTGCAACGATATAAGGAGCTAAGTATTGTGCTAAGACAAGAGCCACATCTAGAGTCCGTTTATCGAGAGCCTAAAGGGCAACACCTTCCGAAGGTGTCAGGTTCAGTAGAACCTAGTAAAAACTAGAAAGTCCACAAGTGACTCAACGTTGATGTCATCACATTCCATGTAGTGATTGAGTGACCGCTTGTACAGGTGGTAAAAGCCACCAAAGCTGTCTAACTTATGAAATGAGACAAATTAGTATAGTGAATAAACTAAGTGCTTATTTGAATTTTAAGTGTATATGTGCATTTATGCAAAATGTTAAGTGTATATATGCATTTATGTGAAATGCTAAGTGATATGTGCATTTGTGTGAAATGCTAAGTGAATACGTGCAATTATGTTAGTGTTACAAGCATCTGTGCAAATACGCTATGATTATGTGCATATGTGCAAATATGCCTAACCCTAAGGGCATATACAGAAAGTATGATATACAATGTATGAATAAAAAAAGAATACTCTTTTGTATGCATAATTAACTTCATTAAGGGTCGATACAATGCTATTGATGTGACAAGTCAAATCTTTTATGCAACATGATAAGAGTGAAAAATGAACAATTATAAGTTTTCTTGTGGGATTAATTACCCTCATTTTACAGATGAAATAGTTAGTTGTGACTTGATTTCTACGCTAGTCGATTTGATCTTATCTCGACACATACCGAGCATAATGCTCATACAATATATTCTTGTGTTTTTATTACAGGTCAATATGAAGACAAATTTAGTGGCAGCCCGAGACTTGTTGCGAGGTCTGAAGGAAGGATATCGTTGTGCCCACTAGAACAAAAGATCTCGATTTTGTACTAGAGATGTATATTTTTTTGATAGACAAGTATTAGATGATCCCTTACTGTAAATGTGATACTATTAATGTTCAGGAGTAACACTCAGATCCGACATGACATTTGATATGTTTCCGTTGGTCACCGAAGCTAGCTAACTAAAATATTTGCAAGAAAGAAAAGAAAAGAGGGGGTTGGGACAACTAACAATATGTATGGATATTTCAACCAAAGACTTCATTAGTCATGACTCGGCAAAATAGTAGGCAAGGGGTGACAGAGTACCTAGTTTTAGAGGATGTAAAGCTATGCAGATAATGGCATCAAAGTAGTTCGGGACGAGCCACCAGATTTGTTCAGTGCTGCTATTTTCACAGCAGGTTGCTTATGTTATTATCGCAGGAGCGACACTTTCAGGATTACAGTGTAAGTGACAAACCTTCGTCGCAACATTAGCGGCTAAAGACTCAAAGGCCTCAATATACAGACAGTCCAAATGTTAAAAAAGACTTGGAGATATATTTAAAGAAGTGATCCAAGTGCCCCTATAACTAACTACAAATGGGAGTATGCACTATAAACCCCCAGTCAAAACAAGAACTACAAGAACACCAGCAAGAACAAAAAAAAGAGAACCATAAGGAAGGGGATGTTAGAAAAAGCTTCAGGTATTCCAAAAGCAGAAATTTATCAGGTTGTATCGGCACTCATAATCAAATCTTGACTTTGAGGAGGAAAAGAATAGCCAAGGTCCAAATACAAAGGAATTGGCGACAAACAGGTATACTGGCATGAATTGGATCCTCAGAAATTCTGAAAGTAAAATCCGAAATTTCTCCTGCAGTTCGGATCACATGGCTCATACCTAGGTCTTCCCATTCCCTGCAGAGTCCAGGTCACTGGCGAGGCTGGGTCCACGTGGAATCTTGCCGGGATAGTTAGTTGGAGCAGGATCTGATCCGAGCATACTGTCATGGTTGTAAATTCATAAAAAAAACTTAGACCCGAGATAAACGGGAATCACTTAAGCGAGAAGCGCAAATACTTTAGGAAATTATATTCTTAAGTTCATACCTTCTATCAATCAAAACCATCGATCGCAGTTCGCAATTAGCAAAGCTGCAGAGATAGAAACAGATGCCCAGTTAAGCAGCTAATGCAGGATTTTGAAGTGTAGTCCCGAATGCCCCCATTGCATGGCAAAGAGTACCAGGGCACCAAAACTTACAATGTAACAAGGAAGAAAACCATGTCTCTAGACAAAGTAGAACTTACTGTTTACTGATCTCCTCTTTCACAGAAGGATGACAATCTTTTCCATACTTTTTCAATGTGTGGAACAAGAATCCGCTGTGGGTCACAACGGCTATTTCTTTCTCTTCCCTTGTCCACAACCTGCAGAATCAATACAAGTGAATATCAAGTATATATAGACTACTAAACATTTAGCAAAGCAGATTCTGCATAAAGTAAAAAATGAATCATCTGTTCCACATGAGCCTTGTTAAGTTGTATTTTCGGTTCAACAGGTTATGGACGAGGATCCGTTTAATAATGAATTGTATAACATGTTCCTTTCCTTTTTTTTGTTAACAAGGAAAGAACCGGTGTCCAGAGAGATCTACGGATTCATAATGTCCCATGGTTTTTAGGGTTTCCATAATAAATCTATGCATGTTGATTAGTGATTGCTTTTCCACATGGTATTAGAGCAAGCTCGATTGAGGGTTGTCTTCCCATATATGCAATATATGTTGAGGGTATTTACATTCCATACACACTTGGTCTAGTCAACGGCCAATCGGCCACTGTGGATGCACTAAAATCTCCCACACTGACCCTCATTCAAATGTGTGGTAATGAGGGTGTGATCGCATTCATTGGCACGGAGGAGGGATGCAGATCACCTCCTTCGACAATTTCTCGCCACCATGCTAGCAGAATGGTCGCTCACTTTTGATTCTAGGAGGTTGCTCTCTGATACGATGTGTTGATCAATCAACAATCATGGACTTAGTGATTGTGCATACTCAGGATTTATTGCGATCCATCACACATGCTTGTGATCGATCACAGTTGCTCTTTAGAGGTAACAAACTCTCTTGTGATCAATCAATTTCCCATTCGCAATGACAACCAGTTTTTTTATGCAATCAATCACTATTCTATCCCAAATCAATCGACGGCTCAGCATCATCTATTGTAGTGGATTGATTGGTAATCTAGAGCTTTGGTGAGATCATAGTTCTTTGATGGATAATCTGTACAAGGTTGATCGATTACTTTCTCTAATATTCCATTGTTGTTTCACGTTCGATAATGAGCACGGTAAATAAGGTGGAGATTGGAGACCAAGTGAAAACAATTAGTGATCCTGTGCAAAATCATCACCACCCTCAAGTTGACCAAGGAGAACTATCTTTAGCGACACTGTTGTGGAGATGTTGCTTCTGGGTAAGATAGAATCAAGTATAATGACG
Organism: Ottelia alismoides; assembly: GCA_037367405.1. NCBI lineage: Eukaryota > Viridiplantae > Streptophyta > Magnoliopsida > Alismatales > Hydrocharitaceae > Ottelia > Ottelia alismoides. The sequence continues at coordinate 489,479 of JAZKJV010001464.1, read as the reverse complement.
AAGAAACTCTAAACCAAAAAGATAAGTCTTCGGGAGCAGTGATACCTCTAGATTAGCCAAGCTAAGATTTGGCTAGTTAATACTGTGTATGAAGACATCATGCCTTTCATACTTCAAAAAAAGATTACTCATGCTATTTGGATGTTTCTCAAAAGCATGAAAGACTAGAAAAAGTACATACGAGTCTATCAACTGGCCATGGATAGTCAGATGCCTTGAGTAGGGGAGATATATGGTGTTACTTTCGATATCATTCAATTAAGGGATATTTACACCCATAAGCCTGAGTAATTCCATAATTACCCCAGATATCCAAGATAGTCACGAATTACATGAGAAACCCTGAATATTACTCCGTCTCACATCCATACCCTTCTGTTAGTTTCAACCGTTAATATTAACCAAAACATCGAGTTAATCTAACCTAACATCAATCCAACAGTTAAAAATAAATAAAAACTGAAAAGAAAAGAACCTCCCTCCTCCAACGAACAAGGGAGTGATGGGGGGGGGGGGGGGGCGCGGGGTGGAGGTTCCAGGCGGGAGGGGGGGTCTTTGGCCGAGCGCAGGAGCAAATCATCGAGTTGGCCATCGACCTGCTAAGAGAGACGAAGATGAAAATTCTTGGCTCAGGAGCTCTTCAGGCATTGGGCTCTGTTTACGCCATTGCAAGCTCTTCCTGCTTAAATTTGCAGAAGAATTAGGGAGATGAAGAAGACCCAAAACCCACAAATCTGAAACCCAGATCGGGAACCCATCATACCTTTCGATTACACTTAGAACAAGCTCATATCATATCACCCCTCCTGCTCCCCTTCTGGTGGAAGTGATGTGACGGGTTTGGCGAAGAAGAAGATGGATGACCGTATAGGAGGGGTCCCGGTTTAGCTCGTTGGGGGAATTTGATAGTAGAGAAAGTGGAGGGATATGACCGTTGGGTGACGTGGCTATCCACGGTCGGCAGGAGGGGGGCTTTGGCCGAGAGGACGAAGGCGGAGGTTCCGGTTCCAGGCGAGCGAGTGACCGGGAGGGGGGGGGGGGGGGCGCGAGCGCGGGGTGCAGGTTCCAGGCGGTGGACAGGCACGGAGGGGAGGTTCCAGGCGGTGGTCAGGCGCGGGGGAGGGGGGATTGCGGGGTGGAGGTTCCAGGCAGTGGTCGAGAGGGGGGGAAGGGCTTTGGCCGAGCGACGAAGGTGGAGGTGGCTTTGCGCGGGAGGTCGATGTTCCCAGGCGGTGGTCGGTCGGTGTTGGGGGGGGGCTTCCCGATTTCAAGCAGTTGGTCGACCAGAGGCCGAAGCTGTGCAGACTTTGGGGGAAGAAGGGGAGGGAGGTCATTCCTAAATAGAAGATAAATTTGGGTATAAATTGTAAAATATTTAATAGATAATGTCAAAGTTAACGGAAAATTTGGTTGAAGTTAACACGGGGTTATGAACATAAGAGTTAATCACTATTCAAGGCCTCAAGAGTAATTCGTGTTTATACAGGCTTCTGGGGTAATTATGGAACTACTCAGGGTTATGGGTGTAAATATCCCTTCAATTAAAAGCTTGAAAACGAAAATTTCAGTAAATTTCACCGATATTTGATCGATGCTATTGAAATACATGGGCATGACCAAAAAATGTTTTTAGGGAAAAAAATCCAATGATCTTTAAATAATAAATAAAAAAAGAGTTACACTTTTTCGTGAAAATAGAGGTGTAATATGAGACTTGACAAGTACCACACTAAATACCATATGCTAAAACATCGACGTGTTAGAAAATAAACACACAATTACAAAGAGAAGCTATTGTACACTATAACTTTAAGGGATTTTTACACATGTTCCTTTCATTATTTTACCAATTAAACTTATGCCCCTACCTTTTTTGCAATTACGTATGTGTCATTAACAAAACAACAAAATAATACTTATGCCACTCTGTTAGCTGTGGTATTTTCCCCTCACAAATGGAAAAAATTCGAAGAACAAGAGTAATCTGCAAAAAAAGGGACCAGGGCATAAGTGTAAACAGCTATCCTCCTCTGCTTTATCTTCATCCAACAGCTACCCAAGGGAACTACCCTTTCTTGACCTACGCACCCCACGCCTGACCCCCTCCCACAATCATCCTCTATCCAGCACCTTCCTGGCCACCAACACCCCAAGAAACTTCACCTGCTTTACCAAAGGCAACACCTCACCCACCACAGCCATCAACTCATTTGCAACTAACATTCTCACTGTCTCCACCGGAGCCCGTCTCGGCGACATGTCAAGCCAACCAGAAGTCTTGCGATAGATCAATGTATCGCATATGCTACATATATATATGTGTCTTACAGTTTCTACATATTAACAACAATAACAAGAAGACTCACAAAAGAAGCAGGATAAACAGCTCAAAAAAAACATCAGATACGACGAAATTGATATAACATTTGCCTTTATCAAATGAAATTTGGAAACATATTAAGGGATATTCACATTTCACTGAATTTTTGTCGTACTTTACCGATATCAGTGGTATATGGAGATATACTATGAAAGCGAAAAGCATGGGGATATCAAATCGATAAGCATAGGGAAAACTCATTATTCTGCAAAATCATTAAATTGTAGTACTGCTTGGAACATTTTCTAGAATAGAAGATTGAAGAACAATATTATATTTCTGGGAGAAGAGAATTTTAAATATCTGGAGCAAAATCCTGAATTCTAAGACTTACTCTGGCATTGAGGAAGAATGTTATAAGATTAAGATCGGCGTACAAGTGATAGACATGACAGTTGACCATGACGGCAATAAAAATGTACTAAGCCTTCTCCCACTATAAGTAGGGAAAATATTCTGACCATTATGTCAAAGAAACATGACAGTGTGTATTAGATGGTATTAGATGCAAGAAGATTGGTCACTTAATGGACTTCTATGGGATGTTATATCCAAAAAAACATCATGCCAAGGGAAGATATGATCGATGGAACTAAAAGCAAGGGTTCAAGAAAACACGAGTTATGCCTTTCTTTTTCTGTGTCATAGGATATAACATAAGCTAAGTATATGGAAGTGTCCTATATTGCACATATACTTTACCAGAACTCGTACTTCCGCATATGTTCTGTATATAATACTCATTAAAATGGGGGATATGGGTAATCATAGTAAAATATGTAGAATCCAATTTAAAAAACTACAACTTGATTTGCAGGTCTTGGAAAAGTTGAAGATATGGTAGGGCTAAAAACCATCTTTAATTGATTTGGGTAAGACCATTCAACTTACTATACAACTACATTGCGGTATCAAAGCCGTCATCAATCTTGCGAAGAATCCAATTTGCATGACCAAATAAAGTAAAGTGGAAATTGACTGTCATTTTTTGAGAGAACATACTAAGTTGACTCCAAAGACTTAATATGCACTACACGAAGACTAAAGATCGAGTGGCAGACATTAGGAAGGGTATGTAATATCTACCCAATGTACAGGGAAGTGTTTAGTTGTGTTACTAACTCAATGAGTCATGGATGAAGATCCATTTAACCATGAGGTGTACATGTAACAACCCGATCCCTCTTTCAAGTTTACGAAGAAAAAGAAGCCTAGCCTTTTTGAGAGGTCTAGAAAAATATGTGACCCCATAATTTTCCGTCCTCAAAGAATGGTTTCCACGTTAAATAAGTGCATGTTGATGGGTGTTAGCTTTTCCACATGGCTCATATTTGATCCAACAATGTCGAACCATGATACTGTACCTTGTTGCACAATAACAAGTAATCACCGAAACCGATCTTCAAATCAAAATAGAGTCCTTTCAAATCAAATATATGGACGTTGATGTCAAAAGGGATTTCTTAATTTTCAATATCGAAGAATGGGGAACCATAGACATTCACAACACAATTGGTTCTATCTTACCAGTCATAACTTCACATTCTAAATCAATTTACTCATACTTACGAACTTTAAGCGTTTCAATATTTGTTAGACGAATTTGACTCTAGTCAGTTATGACGGAGTGAATTTGATAATAGCTAAATTGCACTATTTATTTAAAACCACTTCTTAATACATCCACTCATTCTATTTTGTGCCAAATAATTTCACATGTTACCCTGGGATACAATCATCTATTCATTTTGGAAGTGAACCCATTGCATGGATTGAATAGAGTAGCTTCATAAAATACACAGAAAAGTCTACTTTTTACATGATGTAAAGGGACGTTACTATCCAAAAGCGTGCAACAAAGAAAAGCAAGTGTCATTCACTTCACCAGAATGTAGGAAACTTTCACAACTTCCACTGGTAAGTATTGCCTTCCAAAGTACATCCTCAAGCGACTCTATATTGAAAGTCTTACAGAACAGGCAGAATGTTGTTACCAATCTGGTTGAGTTGACGATGCAACCTACTTTTAATTTTTTTTATAAATTTCTTTGGGTGTGCCCGACATTGGGACCACACCCACAGTTTTTTTCTCAAAAATAGTTCATCCTCAAACCAGATATCTTCTTACTGACACATTTGCTGTTTTTTTCCTGAATATACTTTCTTAATAATTATTCATGAAGAAAATTCATGGTAGTTGAACTTATTTAAGAGAAAACTACAATCAAAGAGAGTTAATTTATTTCAGCTAAAAGAGCAACTAATCTTTAGCTTCTGTAGAATTCAAGGGTTACTTTCCATAGTCCTCAAAATGTGAGTTTTTTTGTTTTTGTAACCAATATTCAACACCAAATTAAATGCACATTTACATCTCAAAATTGACAATTGGAAATTTACTGTAAATAAGTACATTACACATTTTCACATGTAAATTCTATTTGAAACTCACACCATTCAATTGCCTGCAAAGTAATCTACTTAAGGATATAGCCAAAAGATCTAAGAACTGATAAATGTACCAGTCAAGGAACCTCATTCCCCTGGCTGCAAGTTCTTCATTTGGCTCTCTTATATCTGGCTCCCAGAGGACATCCTCATCATTTTCTATCTGGGCCTCCAAAGAAATTCAAACATAAGTTCTAGGACTTCTGAAAAATGCCTATAAAAAAGCTCTAGTAATGTCACATAAACATGCAAGTGCTTTGTACAAGCATCAAGGACTTGCCAGTGAGAAGTCAATTGCAGGGAAAAGTTGTTGGTACTCGCTTATACTTCTCCTTTTATCGCATGGGTGGACACCCTGCAAAGATACAAATGGCTTCTAAATCTCACTGTAATGCAATTCCATCATAATGCACAAACATTATAGCGTATGCTTTAAATTTTCCTAATGCCATGCATAATTAAAGAGGAAAATTATATACTGGCGCATAAGTAGTCCAGTTCCAGATACATCCAAACTTGCATTTGTTTCTAGCCAGAAGAAAATTTAATGGCAGTCAGAATAAGAATCTCCAAACAAAGATATCAAAATACAGGGCACATATAAACGTTTTACAATTGAAATTTTTACACCCATAACCTTGTATAGTTTCAATATACACATATAACCCTCCATAATCATTAACTACACCTAGAATCCTGAACAGTTGCTTTGCCTTGCATGTAGAATCCTCCATTAATTGACACCACTAACTTAACCATACCTTCGAGTTAATCAAACACCGATTGAATCCGATGGTTGACACCCGTCCCCCCACATGCATTCCCCCCCCCCCCCTCACACTATTTCCCCTCCCTCCTTCAACACCTCCTCCCCGAACCTCCACCCCCGCCGACGTTACCGCCTCCCTCTCTACTCCAGCACCTCCTCCTCTACCGACATCCAGCACCGCCTCCATCCTTCAGCTCCTCCATCAACCCAGTACTTTAGGTGAACGTCGTCTGGTGCTCAATCCATCATAAGACTATGGGAGCCTCCGTCCATCTTCCTTCATACGCCCTTTAACGAAGTTGATTCCAAATAACCAAAGGCCAAGCAATCGTTCGAGTCGTGCATCTCCTTGCATGCCCTCGTCATTGTAGAAGCTCCCACCAATGGAGGAGCAGTACTAAACCAGATTTGCACCGCCGTACCATTTCACCCAGCATTAGCAACAGAGGAGGTGATCGCTTGAGCCTCTCCTCATGCGAAGCTCACTACTGATCCGTGCAAAGCCTGCTCCTGATTCATCAGTCCTTGCAAGGTAGCAAGAGCAAGCATCAAATCTGCCTATTGCTTTCCTTCAAGCCTAACGAAGGAGAGAGGGAGTCTCTCCTACCCATCCATGTGTGCCACAACAGAAGAAGAAGAAGGGAAGGGGGCTCAAGATGATGCTATGATCGGGTGATGGCGATGGGAGTTTAGTTGTGTTGACCTCAAGGTACCAGTAATTTGTGCTCCAAGAAGAACAAGGCTTGAGGAAGACTTGGAAGAGAGGAAAGGAGAGGAGGAAGGAGAGTGCAACAATTGTAAATTATGTGAACTTAGAGGTCAAAATATGTAAATATTTAACAGATTTTGTCATAGTTAACCGAAAAAATAGATATGAATTAACACAATGTTATGTCATACAAGAGTTAAACATTATTCGAGGTTCTGGGTACATATTACAATTACGGAGGGTTAATGTGCATAACATTAAAACTATACAGGGTTGTGGGTCTGTTTGGTTCTGACGAGGAGTGGGTTGAGATAACCTCTTATGAATAGTAGATGTTTGGATGGTTATGAGTGTTGGAGAGGGTTTGGAATAAGGAATGTCAAATGATGTCACCTTGATTTGTGATGGAATTCCAACCCATGAATGCAAGGGGATACACCAGGTTATCCCAAGGTAACCTGGTAACCAAACAGACCCTATGGGTGTAAAAATCCATTTACAATTTCGGTGAGGAATTCTTCTCCCAATCCATTGATCTCCAGGTATTCATGAAAACGAAGCACTCCTCTCTTTTCCATCTCCACATAATGTTCTTCGAAACTATTCCATAACATTCACCAAAATAATAACTCTAATAACTTCAAAAAAAACTAAAGATTGAAAGAAATATTAAAGACTTCTAAATTATCCAAATTAATGCTTGAGTTGGAGTCAAACTCAAGATCTGTGCATCCCTCATCATATAAAATGAAAGACTTCTATATATATCCTATTGCTAATTAGAAATCTCAAAATATGGGGAAGAACGCATTAGAAACCAAATGAAAACTATGCATCTAGTTCATATAGTGTTGTCAGTGGCGGAGAGGCAGTGCACTTGATGGCGACGCTGTTGCCAGTGGCGGAGAGGCGGGCGTGGTATACCTTGGCGAAGGCACCACAACCGAGGAGCTTGCAGGAGGTGGAGACTCTTGCACGCTAGGAGGCCCCTCGCGGCATTCTGGATGGTGACGTCCGCCATCCCTCCAAAGTGATGGAGAGAGAATATAATGGCATGATTTGCAAATAAGAATGAGTATTATGGGAAACTTTGTCTTTTCTAACGGAAACAGTCAAATATAACAGGCATCTCAAACGGAACATAATACAGGGTTATGTCATGTAAGAGTTAAGCATTACTCTGAGTTTCTCATATAATTCGTGATTATGCAGGGTTGTGAATGTTATTACGAAATTACTCAAGGTTATGGGTGTAAAAATCCCTTCTTGTATCATGAAACACGGTGCAATTCAAGAAATTCCCATTAATTAAACACATGATATTACACGATAAATGAACAGAACGTACAGTAAATTCCTGAAAATAGAAATCGTATGATTTCAACCAAGAAGTAGGGAAGCTTACAAGCCTAGTATCTGTGGAGATATTTATGTATTTCTATATTCTATATGTGTCTCTTTTTTATTTTTATTTCTGTGTTGCCATCTTATCTAATTTACCCATAGGCCTCTCCGCTATATAAGAGAGTATAGGGTTCTCAGAAATAAATAACTCTCTTATTTTTCTCCAACATGGTATCTGAGCGGTGGTCCTAGACCGGAGCTCTCGATTCCCAAAACCCTATCCCTACCTTCAGCCCCCCCTTCCTCGCGCGCCACCGCCTCGGGCGCCTCCGCCTAGCAGCCTCGTGCGCGTCTTCCCAGCCCGCAGCCTCGCGTGCATCTCTCCTCCTCGCGCACATCACCCCAGCACGTCGTCTGTGTGTACCCTCCCGTTGTGCGGCAGTCTCTAGGGCACGCGTGTGAGCGTGCGACTGTTGTGAGCACGCTTCTCACGCTTCTTGTGTATCAGCTTCGTCGTTTGGCTGATGGATTTGCGTGCATGAGTCTACACTTGCACACAAACCTACATATGTCTGTGTAGACATACAATCTTTGGTTTCCAGAACCCGTAGTATTCTTCTTCCGACAATATGTCTGAAAACAAGGTTGATGTGCCCACCGCTGGCGCATTCAGAGGTCCAGCGCCTATTGAAAAAATGGATGGGACGAATTATGAGCTTTGGGCAATGCAGTTCATGAGCCTGATGAAGTCAAATGATAAGAAGCATATTCTTACCAAGGAGGAGTCGACGGAGAAGACTGGGGTGAATGCCTCATGGGAGGAGGAGGACGCGTATGCCAAAGTCTGGCTATCTGGGATGTTGACGATAGAGATCGTCAACGACGTGCTGCATCAGCCCACGGCGAAGGCCATGTGTGATATTTTAGCGGTGACATATTCGCTGGCGCGGAATGAGACCAAGATACTCCAATTGCAACATGATATTTTTACAGTCAAACAGAATGGACGTCCTCTTCACTCACTGTACACATCCCTACGAGGAATGTTTGAGAAGCTCCATAGCTTCATGCCTTTGACGGCCACTCCTGAGCAGCAGAAGACATAAAGGAATGATACCATGGTGGGTGTATTCCTGGCTGCACTTGATTCAGAGTACGATGCTGCCCGCTCTCAGATTCTTGCTGACGCCACTATTCCTCCTATGGAGGAAGCTTTTCGCCGACTTAGTCGGATCACTATCACAAGCTCTACTACTAGTTAGACACATTCAGCGATGGCCGCCTCTAGAGGTAGAGGTGGCTCCTCTACTTTTCGTGGTCGTGGTCCCCGTGGTCGTGGAGGTCGGATCCGTCAACCATGCAATTATTGTCACCGCCCTGGCCACTCCGAGGATACATGCTATTCTAAGCATGGTTTTCCAGCATCGGCTCGGGCAGCTGAACAATTTGAGTCCCCTGCACCTTCTTCGTTGGACCAGCAATCGATGATCTCGTTGCCAGACTGAGGAATATCATGCCCCCTAACACAGCTCCAGCAAGCCATTCAGATGTGGCTGTCTCTGCCTCTGCCAGTACATCCGCTCCATCCAGTACCTCAGGTAGCTCTTATGCTCTCACCTCTTGTGATGGATCTATGATTACAAACTGGATTATGGACTCCGGAGTGACACATCACCTATGTGGGAACAAAGAGCAGCTTACTGTATATAGATAGGTTCTTCCAGGACGGACTGTGGTGATAGCCAATGGGACACATTCCCCGATTACAGGATAGGGGGAGATTAGTTTGACACCTTCCATGCGACTGCAGAATGTGTTATATCCACTTGATTTCTCTATGAATTTACTGTCCATTAGCCAGATTACAAAGGATTCGAACTGTCGGGCTATTTTTGACTCATCGTCTCTTGTTTTTCAGGACATACCCTCGGGCAAAGTAATTGGAGGTGGCCGTGAGCAGAATGACCTCTATCGTCTGGTCCGTACTCCCTATGTCGGTGCATCTCTCCACTCTACAGGATCAAACTCTCCATATACCTGGCATCTCCATTTTGGTCATCTACCTCTTCAGAAGATGTGTCGTGTTTTGCCCCAGATTTCCCCAAGGTCGTCCCTCCAGTGTGAAGCGTGTCAGTTGGGAAAGCATCATAGGCATACTTTCCCGAGTCGTCAGAGTCGGAGCAGTAGCTCTCTTTTTGAGTTAGTTCATTTTGATATTTGGGGTCCCGGTTGTGTTCTTGATCACCAGGGATACATGTTCTATCTTGTTGCCGTAGATAATTTTTCTCGCTTGTCTTGGGTGTTTCTATCGAAGAATAAATCTGAAGCAGGAGATGTGATCTAAATGTTTATCAATGAAGTTCAAAATATTTTCTCTTCCTATGTGAAAATTGTGTGTTCTGACAATGCATTGGATTTTTGTACTAGGGCACTTTCCTTGTTCTTTTCATCTCGTGGTATAGTTCATCAAACTTCTTGTGCTTACACTTCACAACAAAATGGTGTTGCAGAGCGGAAATATCGTCATCTACTGGATATCACTAGGACCCTACTTATTCAGAGTCATGCTCTACATTCGTTTTGGGGTGATGCGGTTCTCACTGCTTGTTATCCAGTAAATCGCATGCCAACGTCTGTCTTGGGTGAGAAGACTCCTTTCTCTATAGCCTTTCCTGAGAATGAGTTGTTCTCTCTTACACCCCGTGTTTTTGGCTGTGTTGCGTTTGTCTACCAGTTGGCGCCAGGTCTTGATAAGCTCTCTCCTAAGGCTGTCAAATGCATGTTTGTGGGGTAATCCAGGACACAGAAGGGATATCGTTGCTTTGATCTTTTACGTCGGAAATACTTTGTTAGCGTCGATGTCACATTCTTTGAATCTGTGATGTTTTTCTCTCCTACAGGTGACAGTATGACTACTTCCGATTCTGATACTGAGGTCTGCATGCCACCTCCTCCTATGAGTCCGTTACCTCCTGTACCGATCATACCATCACCACCACCTCCATCACCTCCTGTGACCGTGATTCCACATTTACCAAAATTCTATACTCGTCGACCCCCTTCTGCTCATGGTCATGGCCCGTCATCCAGCATGCCCCATGTTTGTTCTGATAACATGATTTCTAGTGATGAGTCTGAAGATGTTTCTATACATGGATCAGTGCAGGATGACATTCCTGAGAACCTGGACGTACCTATCGCTATTAGGAAGCAGAGGCGTACTTGTGCATCCTATCCACTTGCTTTTCAGGTTTCCTTTCATCGTCTTACAGGTGATTTCCAGAGATTTGCAGTTGCTCTATCTGCCGTAGAAGTTCCACAGACTTACCAGGATGCACTGCAAGATAGCAAATGGCGCCTTGCTATGGAAGAAGAAATGGTTGCCTTGCAGTCCCGTGGCACCTGAAGTCTTGTTTCTCCTCCTCCCGGAGCATCTGTTGTCAGCTGCAAGTGGGTATTTACTGTTAAATACCATGCAGATGGGAGCCTTGATCGTTACAAAGCGAGGCTGGTAGCATGTGATTTTACTCGGACCTATGGAGTTGATTACTTGGACACGTTCTCTCCGGTTGCTCGACATTCCACTTTACGTGTTCTTCTCTCAGTTGTTGTGGCACGTGACTGGCCCTTATTTCAGCTTGACGTCGAAAATGCATTTCTATATGGAGATCTACAAGAGGAGGTCTATATGCAGCAGCCTCCAGGGTTTGTTGCTGAGGGGGGAGTGTCAGCAGGTTTGTATACTCCATAAGGCAATATATGGCCTTAAACAAAGTCCTAGAGCATGGTTCCAAAAGCTTTCAGATCTGATTGAACGACAGGGATTCAAGAGGTCAAATGCAGATCACTCTTTATTTGTACAGAAGACACCTAGAGGTACAGTTGCTATCATGGTTTATGTTGATGATATAATTTTTACAGGAGATGATGAGCAGGGAATCAAGATGGCAAAAGAATTTCTGGGCAGTCAATTTATGACTAAGGACCTGGGCACCCTAAGGTATTTCTTGGGGTTGGAATTTGCTAGAAATGCACAGGGACTGTGATGACCAAAGAAAGTATGTCACAGACATGCTTGCAGAGACGGGCATGATTGGATGTCGATTGTCTACTACTCCTATGAATCCTAGCATGAAGTTATACGATGATGATACAGATGAAGTCGATAAGAGAAGATACATAGAGATGGTGGAAAAACTTCTTTATATTACAATCACCAGACCGGATATTGCCTTTGCAGTGAGTCGAGTGAGTTAATTCATGGAGCAGCCTCGACAAGTACATATGGATGCCATATATATGATATTGAGGTATCTAAAATCATCTCCAGGCTCAAGATTACTATTCAAGAAAAGAGAAATTGTCTCTGTATTCGCATATGTTGACGCAGACTATGTAGGTTGTCCTAAGGATAGATAATCGACTTCAGGATTTGCAGTATTTGTTGGCAGCTCTCTCGTTTCTTGGAAAAGCAAGAAACAAACAGTCGTAGAAAGATCAAATGCAGAATCCGAATACAGGTCTATGGCTCAAGCAAGTACAGAAATGATGTGGGTTCGAGCAGTATTAGTTGATTTGCATATAGAGGTTCCTCTACCCATGGAGTTACATTGTGATAACCAGGTTGCTCTGTTCATTGCAAACAACCCTGCGTTCCATGAGAGAACAAAACATATCGAGGTAGATTGTCACTACACCAGAGATATGATTCAGAAGGGCTTGATTTCTACTTCTCATGTTAGCTCTGGAGAGCAAACAGCAGATATCTTCACCAAGCCATTGCTCAGAGGATCATTCCAGAAGTGTTCGTCCAAGCTGAGCATGATCGATATCTATGCTCCATCTTGAAGGGGAGTGTGGAGATATTTATGTATTTCTATATTCTATATGTGTCTCTTTCTTATTTTTATTTCTGTGTTGTCATCTTATGTAATTTACCCATTGGCCTCTCCGCTATATAAGAGAGCCTATGGTTGAAATAAAGAACTCTCTTATTTTTCTCCAACAGTATCAATATACATCATATTCCAATCCTCTTTTCAAAAAAACGTTCAAGATGTCTCCTTCTGCACACTTATAAGTTAGCATGAGGTTGTTCAGAAAAAACACGATATAAATGGTGACTCCAAAGTTCATAATTGTTAGATGCCACATTAGTATTATCAATATTACATCAACCCCTTAGAAGTCTCTGGGCAGGTAAGCTATCCAACAAATGCTGTTTATTAAGTTGATACTCAAAATCAGCATTTCTCTCTTTTCTAAAACTCTGAAATCCCTGAGAACCATGAGCTTTCTCCAAAAGAAGGACTAATCCAAAGAGCGGAGTTCTAACAAGGATTGGACCATTGTTGCATATACACAGCCATGCATCTGTATAAGAGATTGTTTCTATTATCAACACGTGACACGTGGCCAGGTGATGCACCTTAATATGTGTAAAGATCTCAATAGTAAATTCTATCATGAGGAAAATCTACATCTCCATCACAGTACAAACTTTTCGCAACCTCTCAGTTAAGCTTCATAAGAGATTGTTTGTCGACCTAACACTCGTGTCTTCAACATTTGGGAATAAGAGTATCATCATATCCTTTTTTATCATTCCTCTAGCATTTTTTTAACATTTAGGGACACCCACCAATATATTTTTCCTCAATCCACCTAACGTCATAAAGTCCATAACCTTCCTTATTCATACTATTCAGAACATCCTACTTTCCTATTGAGTGTGAGTAACCATGAGTAGGCTAACTTCCCTAAAGTTGTCCCAACCAAGGCCCTAAATGTCGGTTTCGGTCACCATTTCGGTATCGATTAAAACAGAATTTCGATGGAATTTCGGTGGAATTTCGACCGGAATTTCGGTCATTTTTGTACTAGGACCCCCATATTTCGGTCATTTTGGTCGAATTTCGACATCGACCGGATATCGATATTCGATAGAAATTCGACTGAATTTCGCTAAAATTGGAGGCCATGGTCCCAACATCCTTGTTCCTGGGGACTAAGTTCAATCAGCAATCCCATATAAATTTTTGAATAAAAGTCTTCCCTGCCAATTCAAGAGTACGTGAAAATTACTAATCTTCCTGATTTTCATAATCCCACCTGCTGAGACATTTTTCCTCGTCATTCTTGATGATTTTTCACGGCCCAAATTGATCAAGCATACATATTTTGTACCTACTTTAAATGGTCTAGTAGTAATGCAGTGTACCTATCACCCAAAGGACCAGGGTTCAAATCCCTTGTGGGGATTGCGTTAAGTAGTCGACAACCGGTGTAAAAAATAGTAGAATCTTTTAACATGGATTTGAGCAAAAATCCATGTAGCTAACCCTACTTACAGTGGGAGAAGGCTTGCCATTTTTTATGTAGGCCCAGATCTCTTATTGTGATAACGATGAAACTGCAATGTGTCCATTTTATTAATAACACTATAGAATGCATTTCATATTTTATTAATAACACTATAGAATGCATTTCATACTGTAGAGTTATATTTATGTCTTTTACTGTTTTCTTATTTTTCTTTTCTATCATATGTAATTTACCCATAGGTCTCTCCCCTATATAAGAGAGCCTAGGATTCAACGAATAAACAATTCCCTTATCTTTCCCAACATAAGATCAGAGCGGCGATCCTAGACCAGAGCTCTCGAACCCACATCATTTCAGTACTAGCTTGTGCCATAGTCTTATATTCAGACTCGGAACTGGACCTGGCAACCACGGTTTGTTTCTTACTCTTCCAGGAGACAAGAGAGCCACCAACAAAAACTGCAAAGCCCGAGGTGGACTTCCTGTCCTTTGGACATCCTGCATAATCAGCATCAGCGCATGCAGAAATGGCAAGTTCTGCTCCCTTTTTGAATAATAATCCTGTACCTAGAGATGACTTTAGGTATCTCAAAATCATATATATCACATCCTTATGTACCTGTCGGGGTTGTTCCATGAATTGGCTCACCCGGCTGATTGCAAATGAGATACCCGGTCTGGTTATAGTAACATAAAGAAGCTTTCCCACTATTTCTCTGTATCGTCTCATGTCCACCTCCTCGATACCATCATCATATAACTTCATACTAGGGTCCATAGGAGTGGTAGCCGGTCGACATCCAATCATTCCTGTCTCCACTAGCATATCTGTCATATACTTTTGTGGGGTAATCATAAGATCATGTCGGTTTCTAGCAAATTCTAATCCCAAGAAATATCATAAGGTGCCAAGATCATTAGTAACAAACTGCCGGCCCAGAAAATCTTTAGCCCTTTTTATCTCTTGCATGTCATCACCTGTGACTAATATGTCATCAAATATACCATAATGACCACCGCGCCTTTAGAAGTTCTATGTACAAACAATGAATGATCTGCATTCGACCTCTGAAATCCATGCTTCTCTCTCAGTTAAATCCGAGAGCTTCTGAAACCATGCCCTAGGACACTATTTAAGGTCATATATTGCTTGCGTGATATGACAGATATGCTAGTGTAATATCAAGCAACTCCCTGACATATATTGCCTGCGTTAGGTGAGTTTCTTGATATTACAAGAACTCTTCTCATTCAAAGTCGTGCTCCGCATTGTTTTTGGGGTGATGTTGTTCTTACGACATGTTATCTTATTAATCGCATGCCATCATCGATCTTAGGTGAGAAAATCCCTTCTCTCTTGCTTTTCCTGAAAGAATAGTTCTCATTTACTCCTCATGTGTTTGGTTCGGTTGCCTTTGTCCACAAGTTGTCTCCAGGTTTGACAAGCTCTCTCCTGGAGCAGTAAAGTGTGTCTTTGTTGGGTACTACATGACACAAAAAGGTATAGATGTTATGACACAATGCACAGAAAGTATTATGTTAGTGTTGATGTCACCTTTTTCGAGTCTGTGATGTATTATTCTCCTACAGGTGATTGATTGACTTCCTCAAACTCCAATGGTGAAATCTACATGCCACCATCACCATCATCACATCCTTTACCACCATTGCCACCACCACCTCCACCCCATCCTACGATCCAAGTCCCACCATTGCAACATCATTATACCCGTCGATTTGCTTCTGCTCATGGTCATTGCTCGTCATCCAGCACGGACGAGGTATGTTCTGAATACATAGTTTCTAACGATGGGTCTAATAGTCTGCCTGAACAAGGTTCTTTACAGGGGACAGACGTGGAGGTTGCTGATCTTGACTTACCTATTGCACTTCGGAAGCAAAAGCATAGTTGTGCATCATATACTCTAGCATTCATGGTCTCCTTTGATCGCTTGACTAGGGAACTCATGAAATTTGCAGTTGCATTGTCTGCCTGGGCATTCCACAAAATTTTCAGAAGGCTTTGAAGGATAGTCGGTGGCGATTAGCTATGGAAGAAGACATGACTGCTTTACAGTCGCGTGGTACCTGGAACTTGGTTACTACTCCTAATGGAGCGTTCGTTGCCATTCGCAAGTTGGTGTTTACTGTTAAACACCGTGCAAACGGGAGTCTGGATTGGTACAAAGCCAGACTGGTTGCTCATGGATTCGTTCAAACATATGGCATGGATTACCTAGACACATTCTCTCCAGGCTCGTTACTCTACTCTAAGGATTCTTCTTTCTGTTGTAGTGACTGGGCTCTCTTCCAGCTTGATGTTAAAAATGCCTTTTTGTATGGGGACCTAAAGGAAGAAGACTACATACAACAACCTCTTGAGTTTGCTGCTGAGGGGGAGAATCAGTAGATTTGCAGACTTCATAAGGCAATATATGGCATTAAACAAAGACCCAAGGCATGGTTTCAGAAGCTCTCGGATTTATTTGAGAAGCATGGATTTCATAGGTCAAATGCAGGTCATTCATTGTTTGTAAAGAGAACTTCTAAAGGTACGGTGGTCATTATGGTATATGTTGATGACATATTAGTCACATGTGATGACGTGCAAGGGATAAAAAGAACTAAATAATTTCTGAACCAACAATTTATTACTGAGGATCTTGGCACCTTACGATATTTCTTGGGATTAGAATTTGCTAGAAACCAGCAGGGTCTTGTGATGACCCAACGAAAGTATGTGACAAATATGCTAGTGGAGCCAAGAATGATTGGATGTCGGCCAGTTACCACTCCTACAGACCATGGTATGAAGTTATATGATTATGGTACAAAGGAAGTGGATAGGAGACGATACAGAGAAATAGTGGGAAAGCTTCTTTATGTTACTATAACCAGACAGAATATCTCATTTGCAGTCAGCCAGGTGAGCAAATTCATGGAACAATCCCGACAGGTACACATGGATGCAATATATATGATTTTGAGATACCTGAAGTCTTCTCCATGTACATGATTATTATTCAAAAAAGGGGCAGAACCTACCATTTCTGCATGCATTGATGTTGATTATGAAGGATGTCCAAAGGACAGAAAGTCCACTTCGAGCTTTGCAGTTTTTGTTGGTGGCTCTCTTGTCTCTTAGAAGAGTAAGAAGCAAACCGTGGTTGCCAGGTCCAGTACTGAGTATGAATATAGGGCTATGGCACATGCTAGTACTGATTCTACTGAAATGATGTGGGTTCAAGCTGTACGAGTAGATTTACATATAGATGTACCTATATGCGATAACCAAGCAGCATTGTTCATTGCAAACAATCCTGCATTTTATGAGAGAACTAAGCATATTGAAGTGGACTACCACTACATGAGGGATGTGATTCAGAAAGGTTCATCTCTACTTCTCATATCAGCTCAGGGGATCAAACTACAGATATTTTCACAAAGGTTTTGCTCAGAGGGCCGTTCCAGAAATGTTCATCCAAGCTGAGCACGATTGACAGCTATGCTCCATCTTGAGGGGGAGTGTAGAATTACATTTATGTCTTTGTATTGTTTTCTTATTTTTCCATTCTTTTGTCTATCATATGTAGTTTACTCATAGATCTCCCTCCTATATAAGAGAGTCTAATGTTTAAGGAATAAACAACTCTCTTATTTTTCCCAACACATACCATTATCATGTCGAAAATCAAAAAATTTATTTGGGACCACAAAATGTCCATAATAGACTAGATTCACTATGTACAGAAAATGCATTTCATGGTTACCAAGTGCTCCCGGCATTGTTCAACAGCTAAGAATGGCGGAGAATTGAAACTTGATATTGCTGAACGGTTACTATTTCCAGCATTTGCAACCATCAGAGGAAGCACGTTAATCCCATCGCCATATCCCTCTCCGCCAAATACTCCTACAGCAGTCTGCATTGTTCTGCAATATAAATAATTACAAAATAAAAGAAAAACGGACGTGGGCACAAAATTTAAGTTCATGCAAATGCTTTTACACAGATGGATACATGAAAGTTTAAAATCGTGTTCAGTTCCAGTTATAATAACAAGAAGAAAGTTATAATAGGAATAAGAAACAACTAGGCATATGGACTTGTCACCTCTGAAATTGCTTATCCTAACTGCATCTCTGACATGTTCAAAACTCACCGTAACTAATGCCTTGATAACATTCAAGGTACTCTTATTAATGTGTCATCTAGTGCTATAGGAGCATGGTTTGAAAAGGCTAGCCTTGGGGTGGTTGAGGCATACGCCTCGAGGCGAGAAGACCCTTTTTAACCTCAAAGCAAATGCCAGTCTTGACAAGATGTGCGTCTCAGATGGCCGAGGCAGTCTTGAGGTGCTGAGGCGAGGCGTAGGCATCGGAAGCATTCTTTCTTTTTCCACCTGAAAAACTTGACTGACCCACCATACTTTTGCATTTTCACTTTCAGTGTTCCCACATCAAAGAAAGCCATATATGTGATTCTTTTGGGGCATGGGTCCCAATTAAACTAACAAATGAAGGCCTTTTGTAGAAAATATATTTGAATCTCAAGTTATTAGTTTCTTGCAAGAATCAAATGATATACAATATGATAACAGAAGAGCTAATAGTTGAAAATGGAGTTTAAGGATTCCCCTAAACCATACAGTTGACCATACACATACTTTTTTAAGAAACCAAGAAAATTCGTAGATATTTTTTGCACGAGAGAACTTAAGGTAATGTATAAATCTCCCCAAGCATAATGTATCCAATGTTCTATTCCTCTTTGACATTGTAGAATTACACTGAAAATTCTTTAAATGATGTAAATATGTGAAGATTGTGTTGAAATATAGTTTCTTATATTGTATCTCATCTTTTGTTAAATTGTGATTTTTGAAGAAAAATGAGGCTTATGTCTCGCAGCTAAGCCTAGCCTAAAACCTTGGTAGGATCTTGATAAATACCTGACTATAGAATCATCTGATTTCTAGTATAGGCACTTTCCAGCACACATGCAAATTTTGAAATTAAATTACGGGTATTCTTGCAAAAAAAGGATTGGAGTAAAAAAAAGGCTTTTCCTTGAAACAATAGATTAATTAATCAAAAGCAACCTGGAACTGACTCTTGCAGACACATCTCAAAAGATACTTTTAAAATTCCTACAATGAGCATCAGGTTGGCTCAATCTGGCCCAACCAACAAGCCCAACCACACAAAACCCAAGGCTAATTTGTAGCCAGACAGGCTTCGACCATAATTCCATCCCATTAAATAAATGTGCAGGCATGTCTTGGAAGAAGTTTTTATAATTCCTAGATGAACACCGTGATGGGTCAGCCGGACCAACCAAAAGACAATGCCAATTTGTAGCCAGCTAGGTTTCAACCGCAAATTCATCCCATTAAATAAATGGGTCAGTCCGGCCCAAATCCAAGCCCAAGTGTGCCGTATCATCTTACCCCGAAGAGGCCCAATGCTTATCCCTGCCTGCCCACATAAAAGAAGTCCAAAAAGTCTACCAAAATGAAATATCCACGTGTGAGAACTCCACATCAGCCCACACTTTCACCATGAGGGAGCAACTAAAAGGAGGTTGTCGATATCTTCTTTCTTAGAGATACAAACCAGATAACTCATATGAACATTTGGGGCCTTTTGTTTCTGTATATTATCATCACCAGCCTAAAAGACTGGATAAGACGCATCATGATCTTCACTATAAAAGCAATATTGAACCTTCATATCATCCAACAATCACAGGACGATAGATGGTCACTGCTATAAGGAGGTGTAACACCCCAGGAAGTAGTGAAAATTTTACCTGATAACTGACTCGGTTACTCAATTATGTTTCCAGTGATTAATAATTAAAATGAGTCTTATTAAAGAAAAGATCCATAAATTAGCCTTAATTTGACCCGTTGAAACTTGTTACTGAAAGTAGCCCAGCAAACTAATTAATTCTGACTTACTTGAACCAATTTAAAAAGATTTAACTTCGATATAAATGTCAAAAATTATAAGAACCGATTAAATAGACGGAATTAAGAATACAGTCGGAGGAAATTCTGTACATTGTTCTGTGAGGGCATACGAGTGCTATCAAATGAACTATTGACGATAATGCCACTTCATTACATGTCTATCTAGGATGCCTTCTTAGGTAAGCTCGAGTTTGTGTGTGTGTTGGGGGGGGGGGGGGGGGGGGGGGGGGGGGAACTTGAAGGGGAGGGAATGTGGTTTCATTCTTGAAGTGGAGCAAGGCATGAAGATCGAAGTAGGATGGTAGGTTGGTGTTCCGAATTTACAGGTGACAAACTCGACAATTTTGGCAAAATAGGTGTTAGGATTTGAGGAAATGGTTCATAGTTGTTTTGCAAGGTGGCATTTTCATGCTATGACAAGATACTCGATTTGATGGGAAGGATACAGTGTAAGCCTTTATTACCATTCCTTTGTTTGAAGGGAATTGATACCATTCTTCTAGTAGGGTAGAGACTTTTGTGCGAAATACTGCTTGAACAGCTTGTTGGTTCATGTTATACAATATGCAAGCAACACTATTTTCTTTCTGGAGGAGGTGCTTGTAAGGCGGGGATAGGCTTGCTATGGAACTTAATCTTTTCAAGATCGTCTCGAGTCTTACAGTCAATGGTGACAAGTCCACTTTCATCCTATTTAGGATGGTGGAAGAGCTGATTTTAGCATGTGGGAACTTTTTGTGTTCGTGGTGAGGGCGCAATTGATTACTTATTTGGGACTGCCTCAAGTTAGCATTATATTGACAGAATGGGGTTGTCGAACTGAAACATCAGTATATTCTTGGCATTCCTCAAGCGTTGCTTATTCATTTTCATGTCCCTAGTTCATATTGAGGATGCATTTCTCAACGCTACTTTTTTAATCAACTGCATATATTCTACATCCATGAGGAAAACATCCATTGAAATATTTTACCCACAGTAAGATATCTTACTTGTTGCTCTCATGGTATTTGTAATTTGGGTATGTCTCCTTTATTCACATACTTGACCATGGAAAAGATAAGCTTGTTTCTAGGTTGTCAAATGTGTATTTATAGGGTATGCCGGGAATCAGAAGGGTTATTGATGTTATAATCCTAAGACTCGACGATATATCAATGCCGATGTCACCTTTTTCAAGTATATTCCCTTCTTTTCCTGCACACGTACCCATGTGTTTCTGCCTCCCACTGTTTCTGAAGTTTCCCAAATACATGTTAATGTTCATCATCATGAGCCACGTGACCCTCGGTGTAGACTTCAATATCAAATGAGGTAGTGCCCTTTAGAGCCAACACCTATTTCTCCTACCGAGGTAAGTCCAATGCCACGTGATTTAGTGCCTAACAATTCTTCATCCAAAAATACATCTACAAACACTCTTCAGGCTGGCACAGAAGTAACAGAAGCGAGCTTATCTACTAACATGTCGGATATTCCTATAGCCCTCGGAAACGGTAAGAAACAATGTACTATGCATCTCATATCTACAGTTATATCCTTCTCTGATTTTGGATCATCCTACAGGAAATTCGCAAGCACCTTAACATTTAAAGAAATTCCAAAGAGTCATGCAGATTGCATTAAAGAACTCCCGTCAGCGACGTGCTATGGAAGAGGAGAAGGTTGCTCTCCTCTATTGTGATACATGATAACTTGTGGATAGATATATAGGCAACACAGTTGTTGGATCCTGATGGGTGTTTGCTCTAAAATATAATCCAGATGGTCCAGTTGCGAGGAGGTACAAAGCCAGATTAGTAGCCAAAGGCTTTATAGAGACCAATGGAATCAATTTCTTTGACACTTTCTCTCCAGTAGACCGACTATCAACTTTGTGAATCCTTCTTCCGATAGCAGTTTAGTTTGACTAGCCTCTTCATCAGATTGATGTTAAAAATACATTTTTTTTCTACGATAAATTACAAGAAATAATTTACATGCAGCAACCACCCAGACTTGAGGCTCAGGAAGAGTGTCATATGGTGTGTTTATTAAAGACACGGCCTCAAATTTCAGTGAAATTCGACCGAAATTTTCTGAAATTTCCATTTCTTTAGGTCGCCGAAATTGAAACGCTCCCTTATTTCTTTTTCCCGGATTTCAATGAAATGTCAATGAAATTACATGTTTCGGCGAAACAACAAAAATAAGGGAGAATCTTCCCTTCGCTTTCATCTAAATTGACATATATTAATGAATTTTCACTTATTTATTCGCAAATATGTTGAGTTGTTAGCGTGTTTTACATTGTCTAAAGAATTTTATTTAGTTAGTTTCTATATTTTAGATCTAAATCAAAATCAAATCGGTTAAACACAAGATTTAAGAGTTAAATTAAAGTTTTTAACTGAAGATTTGGGATCATACAGGTTCACTTGTGACCGGAAGACATGAGCTCACTCATGAGGTATTGGGATCAATCAAATTCCATGCATGGTCGTCTTGCTTTGGAAGCATGACAAGAATTTGTAGGTATGATATATGCTTTTGGAAAGCATATGATTGATACCAACTCCCAATGATCAAATGAGAAACTTAATGATAAAATTCCAAAAAAGACATTCTAAAAGAGATCTAAAACTTCGGATTTATTCTAGGTCATTCAGTATGCATGATGTACATGTATTAGGAATATATAAGGGTGTTGTGCTCATAAATAATTGTATAACCATGATGCTTTCATTCCGAAGGACTGATGAAACAAGTTTGGATTTTAGCGACTCCTCTTAGTAGAGAAGTGATCTAATCTTAGTCCAAATGTAGGACATTGATCTGAATATGATTCAGATGCAATGAGAAGATTAGATCTACTTTTTTTTAATCAAGCATCTATGAGAGGTCTCGAGATCAAGATTTGAGATATGATCTCAATATCCAAGTCACTATACGTGGAATATACAATCGCCATGTCCTTATCTCCAAGTATCCACGGAGAAAGGGCATTATTCTTGAAAGAATTCAAGAATAATTCCATTGATGAATTGCAGATCGGAACATTGAGAAAATTTGATAATTAAATGTGATTTAGTTATCATAAATATATGAATATGATTCATATTATTTGGGCACATGAAAAAAGTCACCTTGGATAATTAAATGTGATTTAATTATCAAAGATATGATTAATGTGGATATCACTATCCATAATAATCATGAATATTATAAATATGATTTATAATATGTTGGAGAGACTTAATTGTAAATGGAATTTACAAATTAAATGTTATTGTGAATTGGACACATTAGATAATTAATTATAAATTCAATTTACATATTATGTTGGATGAATGAATGTGATTCATATTAGTTAATGGCAAGATTGAAATTTTCATGAAATTAATTTTGGAAATTAATTTTGTAAATATTGATGCAATAATTGTTGTTGCATATTAATTTCTCTCTCTCTCTCTATATATATAAAGGAAGACTTAATCCCCTTAATGGAGGATGTCCTCCTTGACTTATTCAAAAGGGGAGACGGTCACACTATTTTTATTAAGGGACTTGGTCTTCCAACATTATCTATGTATGCTAATTAATTTTAAAATGAATTAATTATTATCTTGAAAGGGATATAGTTAATTTGTTTTAAGCTAATTGTTGTTGCATTTTAGAGAAACAAATCATGACCATTAATTAATAACTCTTTTAATCTACACAGTAGATTAAGAGAGCACATGGATTGAGATCCATAAGCATCCAACTACTATAAAAGGGAGGGTAGTCCTAGTCTTTTCTACTACATCATTCCAACAGCAACTAGCATCTCCCTCTCTCTCTCTCTCTCATAGATGTCACCTCTTCTCAATCTATCAATATTGTGGCCGTCCACATATGGACTTAGAGAAACTCGTAGTCATCGCGACGTTGTTGTGCTGCCGGATTGACTGCTCGTGGATTTCCATCTTCTTCAGTGCTTACGTGGATTTATTTGTAATTATGAGTAACAATATTTTATGCATTTATTCAATATTGTTGATGCAATTGTTTTTTTTCTTTTGAAGCAAGGGGGGACTTCATATAATTGTTATGAAATGGATATATCTATTATATTTGTTTTAAGACTGGTGATAATGGAGTGTGTCTACCACCCAAAAAGACAAGGGTTCAAATCCCACCAGTGGGGGTTGCTTTAGGTAGAAAATAACCAGTGTAAAAATAGTTAGATTTTTCAATATGGATTTGAGCAAGAATTCATGTAGCGAGCCTACTTAAAGTGGGAGAAGGATTCACCATTTATTTATATTTGTTTTAGGTGTAAACCATCCTAAAGTATTTTTAAATTAATCTATCAAATATTTCGATTATCATTCGTATCCACTTCATTTTCGTTTTATATCCGTACTCATTTTAAGGATATGATGATCCATTTTTCATATTTGTCAATATCTATATCCACGTTCATATTTAAAATTGATAATGATGTGATTATACCTACATTCTTATCCAACCATTTTCATCCCTATCTCAAACCCACCTAGGTACTTGCTTTCAAGATTTTCTTCTTTAAAATGTTTGATTATTCTCTCATTTTGTAAGGTTTGAACACTAGTCCTTTGGACAGACTGGACTTGTTCCTTTAGAATATACAACATCCATTAGATTTGTCATCCAACTATATGCACATAACTTTGAAATGAGTATTCCTCTCAAACAAGTGATACATAAGTCTTACAGGGTAGAAGATTCATTGAAGCACCAACAGCAATTTTTTTAGTTGATCACACCAAGTGACTATTCAATGTATTTTCATGGATAAGATTCTCTTATGATTCGCATCAGATTTATACTTCATAGCCATATCCCCACATTTGCAAATGAGAATATAGTCATGGCTTCATAGCGATGCCAAATGCTTGTGAAATAAAAATATCAATATGTGTTTCTTTTAGTTCAGAAGGAGGGCAAATAAATAAGAATGAATCACTTTATACATTTCTCAAAAATAATTCTACAGAAAAACAGTTCAGGGAGATTTTACGACGACTTTTACGTTATTTTTCCATAAAATAGAAGGTAATATCGGTATCGTGTCGATACGATATCGACGCTATATCGCCGACATCGGACCGATTTTGTGAAGAAAATATCCTTGAAAGGGCAAATATCGGCCATATCAACGATATATCGATCACATGTCGATACCGATATAGCGTGGTATGGCTTACTATGGTTTATGATCATCCAATACATGAACTTTTATGCCAATAACTTGATCAAACAATATTATATTTACTATCCCCCACATATCCAGCTCCCGCCCCCACCAAAAGGTATTAATTAATTCTTTTTCAACATTGACTAACATGTTGGCATGTTCGTGTCCTACGTCCACAGTTAATTATTCAAATTTGCATCCAGGTAATATATCACTTGATTAAAAAAGGAGCAAACCAGAAGCAAGTGAAACATTATTTCACGTCTTGCAAACAAGAACAAACTAGTTGATGTGGTCAAGTAATAACATTCCAAGGCATACCTTAGAAGCGGTGAGGTAATGACCAATTCAATCCTCTTGGAAAGCCCCGAAGCATGGACATGCTTGCGCAAATTATCAGCCTGTTATATACATAATGATTCTTATTACTTTGTCTTAAAGAAAAATGAATATGATAGGAATAAAAAATACAACCCTGCATAAATGGTATAGTGGTTAAGCAACAAGCCGCCACCCATAGGACCAGAGTTCAAACTTCACCGATTACCCTTTACGCAAGAAAAAAATTAAACAAGGGCGAGGTCCCGAGGTGGGACTCACCACAACCATTATATTAAAACGAAAATTCATGCATGGGGCCAGCTGGAAACAAGTCCCCTAAAATGTCAATTACATTTTCAGCATAAAAACGTTGACCATGAAAGATATGCTAACTCCTAGCACACCATACTGCCCAAAGAACAAAAGCCGGGATGCATCCTCCTGTGAGTTTCTGCACGTCTTAATAATCGAGTCCCAAAAGGCGGTGTCACGATCCGTCTTGAGCCAAGGAATGTCAGCTCCTTCCCACACCGCCCTTGGGGTTCTGCATCTGAAGAATAAATGCTCCATATCTTCCTGATCCTCACCACATATTCCACATATGGTGTCCCCCGTTTATGGAATCTATCACGTCGAACCTAGAATTGGTCCTCCTCACCACATCTTTACACAAAAAAAACGTGTCTCCAGAAAGAAACCGTCTCTCCAGAATGAAACCAAATTGGGAGGACACTCGCTAATTTTGTTTTACTTTAAAAAATAAAATGCTGCATATGCAGCTAGAAACAAATAGAACCTGCCTCCTTTTGTTTAGCCACTCAAATTAAAACATACTCTTTTCTTGGACTGATTCCTCAAAAATCTTATAAAGAGGACTAAATCGAGAAATCTTATGGAAAGAAGTTCCATCCATTTTCATAATATGAAAATTCCTGTAAAAAATAAGGAGAGGGGAAGAATAATCATTTAGCTTAATTAGCAGTCCACTTCCATCGCTTCACAAGTTCCTGGAACAACTTCCATTTCTTAAGCACAGAAAAGCACTAATCTTGTGTTGATATTCTGAGTGAAACCTCTCAAACCTTCCTGCCAGAATAACTTCACCAAAGTACCCTTCTTTGTTCATACCCACCGACTCAGCCATTTATCTCGTAAAGGGCATGATATGTATACACTAATTACTAGGTTGCAATCAATACAAAAGTCAAACTTATACAACTTTAAACTTATACAACTCTATTCCTCAATTGATTCAATCTCCGCTTTCAAAAATGTATTCCATCACTGCTAACCAAACACCAAATATCACATTACAGAGTAATACCAGACTACAACTCCAACATAACATATTGCAAACATAATCCTTAGAAAGAGGACTAGTTTGGATCTCTTGGTAACTCCTTGCCTACATTTGAATCAGTGCCTAATATTACTACAAACACAATCCTTAGAGAAAAGGCCTATTTTGCATTTTGGTAACTCCTTGCCTGTGTCTGGATTAGTGAGGAGATTGTTGCAAGAAGCAGTGTTCATGAAATCGGCCGCACGGGCCGCATATGCCCGTGCGGCATGCAGACCACACCGATTACTTGAATCAATGCATTATGCGCCCTCCCCACATATGCGACCCGCATATGCCCCGTATACTGCTCCAGCAGCTCCAACTTTTCAATCTTCTCATTCAGGTCCTTAATTCCGTAACTCTACCTCTTCATTCAATTAGTAGAATATAACATGCATTTCTATACAATTGCAATGCATTATACCATTATATATATATGCAATGTTTATGTTTTTCTCATGTATTGTTTTCATGAGTATATGCAATGTATCGTCGAATATTTTTTATATATGCTGATTGGGGCTTTGCTCATGTAGTGCATGCATGTGTATTGAAGTTTTGTTATTACGAATCATATAATGTGAAGTTTTTATGGCAAATGTTTTTTTGTGATTAAATATGAGGCAATTAAAAGTATATATACACTCATCTAACATGAACCGTTTTTCTTAGATCTTCTTTAACTCCACTTAGATACATAACTTCATTGGTAATGTTATGCATAGATATTTTTTTATTTTTAAATTAAAAATTAGAAAAATGCTTAGAACCGCATATACCCCGCATACCGCTTAATCAGTATTCGGTGACCAATCCGAACGCATACACATACCGCTTTCCTGAACCTTGGCAAGAAGTGCATAGGAGGATGAGGTGTGAGACTACTCTGGCCTTAATCGGAGCGTTCTCGTAAGCACGAGATTCATCGCATCGATGCAAGACAGCTAGCTAATTTTCAAGGAAGCTACAACTAAATGTATCAGATCTCATAGCCGAGGGCGCCTTGCTCGTGCCTGCAAGGATCCTATCATGTGCTTACATTGCGAGAGATCGGGTCATTGTCGAAATGCAAACTCAATGCATGGCATGCCAGGGACGACTTAACAAACGATGGCAAAATCTTCCAACATGTGATCGGGTCATTGTCGAAATGCAAACTCAATGCATGGCATGCCAGGGGCATTCTTTTGAGATGGGCACTTCCATTCCAATACATGATCACTATCCCCCACTATATCCCCCTAAGCAACTCTTTTGACTCCATCAATGAAAAAAATGTATAAGGTGATATGCATGTAATCTCCTTCATCAACAGACATCTATGAGGAATCCATTATCTGGTCCACATAACATCTATCCTTGAAATGGTTAACCATGTCAATTTGAGAAACTTGATATGTTGAATAGCACAAAAATGGGGGAGGTATCCCAAAGAGTTGACCATATAGCTTAAACGAACAAATTAACTTGCATATGGGTCACAAATATCGAGGTTAGCGCTTCTTTTTCTAAGGAAAAAGACAATCATCGTGGAGATGCACACCGAAAAACATCAATTATAATGTTTAAGGTACATGGCTAATTTTTAATAATAGCCAAAATTAGAAGGACCAAGCTTCCACCTATGCTATAGTATGAATGATTACGTTCTCTGCATGGAATCTATCTTTGATGAAAAATCACCATGTTTCTAGCTATCCAGATGGCACACATCATTGCCAGTGCCAATGTTCTGGCTGTCTTCATGCCTCCAATCAAAATCGATTGAGGACCAAAAGTTGGTGGCCATGTCCATGTTGATCCCATCTATGGCAGTCATACTCCAAACCTCCATAGATTTCACATCTGAAGAAAAGGTGGCCGCCATCCTCACATTCTGTTGAGCAACAAACGAACTAGTCATTGTCCCTTGGGAATAGCCTTGCAAACCACACACCTGATACCACCGTCCCACGTCTCAGGTGCCACAGAAACACCTGCACTCAGGATGGAATTTGCCAATCCATATCCTCTTACAATCAGAAGTGCATCCCCAGGATCAAAAGTTTGCCAACCCCATATCCTCTTACAATCAGGAGGTTGGCTTACTATATGCCCAATATATATAATTCACTAAAAAGAATCCCCAGATTATCCACCTAAGTCGGAAAGGGAAATATCATAATATTTTAAATAAATGGTCCAAGATATTCATGGTTCCATACCCAATTTTTCGCATCCATAACACCATCTCCCCGTAAAAAAAACAAACCTGATCATCTCCACAAAATGACAACCTGTATGGTCAATGTAGTAGGTGATGGAATGTGGTGTGTCTGCTTGAAGAAGGGACAGTTGCCTTCTGACCATGCAACAAAGGATAGAGTATGTTCTGCATAACAGAAGCACGGCTAAACTAAATTAACGAAAGAAATAATGGGTTACACTAATCCAGAAAAGGCTTTTTTTGTCCATGGAAAGATAATTGGATCGTAGTCTTTTTAGCTTGCCAGCACTTCAACGTGCAAAATTGGTGTTAATATCAGAAGTCTATTTTTTGTCAACACCACAATTTTTTTCTTCCAAATTTGTTTATTGGGCAAGGCTTAACTTCACGAATAGCTCTAGGAGTTTAATCCTACTGAATGAACTATAATGATTTCGTATATGCTTTGAACTATATGGATTAAATTCAAAACTTGAGACCTGTTTGAGAGACATTTTAAAACTTGCAGGTTAAGAAAAAGGTGTGTGCTTACACAATCAGCAGGATGCAAGTGTATGCACTTTAGGTAAGGCTCGGAGTCAGATGTCTCTAAGTAAATTTTAATTATATTAGCAGGAGTATATTAATACAAAGTTTTGGTTTGTATCGGGTGAGTATCAGGGTTCACTTCTGAAAAGAACTTATATTAGGTGTAAATAACAAGTTTATGTTCACAAGAAGTTCCATGTAAGTGTCAAAACCAGGTGTTCATAGCAGTTGCATGCTATTAACAGGTTTACTACGTAGGCTGAGGTTTCCATATACCTTCAATTAAAAGCTTTATGAACATCTTCCGATAGTTAAGGTCTCTACTGTTTGGAGCAGGTCACTGCATCCTAGAACTAGCTGGCACCATTGACCCTCATCTTATACTAAAAGAACTAGCTGGAGGGGAAATCCCAAAGGTAGGAACGTGTTCAAAAAGCAGTGGCTTCAAAGATATGGACTTTAGATAGGTTGATAGGTTTATAGGCAGACTACAAACCATATCCACAGTAGACAATTCTTCTTTTTTCTAAATTGCTAACTAAACACCACCGAAATAAAGCACTATAACTCTAGTTTTCTTTTAGGCTAAGAGGTAGGGCTATAAGAGAGGGGGCCTTCTAGCAGGGAAAGACGATCTCCATTTCCATGGGTCTATTCTCTACCTCCTGCATAGCTGCTGACTGGCTAAAGAAGTCTGGTCTTCCTTTCAGAGAGCCCACATTCCCACTAGCTATGAGACACCATCCTTCTTTTGTTTCAGACTTGGGCTTCCCTTTAGAGATAGATCTCTTTCCCATAGGCTTTGTATAGCCCCGGCTTTTGTGATTATTTTCTTGGGAGTGACATGAGAGGCAAAAATGCGGATTTGGGTGTAGTATGACCCTCAGTCTCGAGCAATATAATATAGTTGCCAGATCGGCCTCTAATATATAGTCCACAGAATTTCTCTTATATATCCCTAAGGTCAAGCCTTAACAGCTGCGTCATATTAGGATATAGTAGGAAGTAGTCATGGAGTAGTGGGAACAACAGCTACGATGGTCTTTCTTCTCCAGTTCGGGATTTGCCGGCCGCTCGTTGTAATAGCTTGCTTCAATTCATGTGTTATTAATTACCCGCACCAATTATTTCTGTGGTTTTGAAATCTCACCAAAATCTCTTCTCAGAATGTGCATCAGATCGTCGAGTCCTGACTACATCTCCGCTTGTCCATCGCCTCCTTTACTTCCACCAACTAGAACACTTAAAGGAGCTCCATGAGCAGGAGTCGATTTGATAGGGCTCTAGATAGCCCTTGGCTTCTCTCTGCATCAGGGTCTCTGTACCCCCACTATCTCGAAAAAATACACATAAAGTGTTGGAATTGAAGGTTAGCTTGCTTGGAAAGGTCTGACTCTCTCGCTTGGTGCTTCATCTTTTTCAATAAGCAGACCTCTTCTTTATAGTCTAACGAAAAGGAATCACATCATGGAAATGCAGACGATGGAGGTTGATTTGACGGCTAGCTGAACTTGGTGGCCAACAGCATCACTGTTGCAAGAACAAGACATTATACTGACAATGGATGCACCAAACTGCAAGGATTTTCATGTGGAAACACTGATGGGCAGTCAATGGGAAAGGACAAACAGGCAACTTCCATTTTTTTTCCTTCTTTTTTGCTGTGTTTGCATATCAAACCGTATCACACCACACGTATGGCTGTTGCTTTACTCTACAGGAAGGTGAAAGAGCCCAGCCAGGCAGAAGAATTTTGTATTGCCGAGTGTGGAATTTGCACTCGCAGTTTTTGTAGTTTTTAGATACTACAAGAAGAAATGATACAAAAAAATCCTTCATTACCTGCTCCCAGCCAAGAGGGGTAAGGTGAGCATCAAAAAGGGCATGAGAAAGATATGCTTTAATATCTTTTTCTCCTTCTACATTGTGGATTCCTTGGGCGTGCCTCACCTGGATATTGATTTTCAAGAGGAATATTGATGTGGTCAAAACAACAGATATAGTAACTATCTAGAGGACAAAGAGAAAGGAGGAACATACCAGGTGCACTGTCTTACAACGGTGCAGTGGAAACAAGGTTGATCCTAAAGTTCCATCCATCACTGCAAAAGAAACTATAGCACATAACTTCCATGAAAATGTGTGAGCATGTGGCGTTTATAATTATTCATGCACGCATCCCCATACAGAAGAGAACACTAGATACAGAAGATGTGTGGGCAAACCAAAAAAACTCAAATTTATAGCAAGATAAATACCTATTGTTCCAACAAAAATAGTTTCTAATAACAAATCAGGCCATAAAAGTTATATGTGACCAGAAGATTGATAATTTAATTTTCACTCTCTTTGCATTCCATTTTGGGGTGGTCTAGGAGAAGACCTCCTTCAGTGGCATTCAGGAGCAAAAGATAGCGTTGTCATAACTGCAGGTTGCAACTACCTAAAAGAATCAAAGGGGAAGCGGAGAAAGGTAAGCATTAGAACCTATCACTAAGGGTTTGGCGCCAGACACTATTAGCTTTTGAATTCTGTTCTTTTCTATTACAAGAAACTATAATGTGACCACGTGTGTGTGGCAGACACCATTAGATTTTTAATTCAATTATTTCTATCCAAATGGATTACAAAAATCAATCCGTACTTGTGCATGCTAGACACTAATAGTCTTTTATAAACTTTTGCAATTACACCATATCACCTGGCATCTTCATATTCCCCACAATCCCGGGAAACTAAATCTTTCACCATGATCCTTGTGATTAACTCTCCACGATCCTTGTGAATAACTCTCCACGATCCTTGTGAATAACTCCCATCCATTTGGTCGCTAAAGTGAATAAAATACATCAAAAAATTTGTGATATCTACTATTCATGTCGAATCGTAATTACAAAGTGTGAGATGAAAAGAATGATTAGATATTCCATATTGATGCCCTACCTCTATATTTATAAGTACTGAGAGGTTAAAATAGAAGTACATAAATATAGAACAAAATCAAAAAAATATCTAGATCTCCCACTTATAATCCCTGAGAATATTCTACAAGATCTATGTGATTCAAGCGGGTTCACGAGGGGGATGCTAACACAAGATTCTTCTATGTTGTTGAGAGTGGTATGCATTGGTGCAATCTTATCTACTCCATCATGGTGGCAGGGAAGCAAGTGGAGGGGGATAAGTTGGTGGGTCAAGCCGAGCCGTGGTTGACCATTTCTGCGCCTTTAGCAAGCACGATCGAGGAAGTGTCTGGATGTGGCTTGGTACTGGGACCACCTCGCTTGAGCAGAAGCAGACAGACAGTTTCATCAGGCACTTTGACGAGTATAAAGTCAAGACAACGATCTTCAGTCTCAAAGCAGACGAGTCGCACGGTCCAAATGGCTTCCCGATGTTCTTTTTAGGAGTTTTCAGAGGTGGTTCGAGATGACTGCCTAGAATTCATGACTGAGTTTTGTAGGGGGATGTAGGCTTTGACATACTGGAGGGGCCCCTCATTTTCTTGCTTCCCAAGGAGATCTTTAAACGTGTGGAGGATTTTAGATCGATTGCTTTTTTTAATGTGATCTACTTTATTGTGGATAAAGTTTTGACCAACAAACTGTGTTTGGTCATGAATGACCTTAGCTCTGTCCTACACGACCTTCATTCCAAGGAGAAATACAAATGACGATTGATAATGGCAAACGATATTGTGAGAGATGGGAAGAGGCGTGATGTCAAGGGGGTGTTGTGGAAGGTTGACTTCTTAAAGGCCTATACGGACTGATGGTTCTTGTGGGTTGCC
Source organism: Ottelia alismoides (assembly GCA_037367405.1). Lineage (NCBI taxonomy): Eukaryota > Viridiplantae > Streptophyta > Magnoliopsida > Alismatales > Hydrocharitaceae > Ottelia > Ottelia alismoides. Next base: position 456,146 of record JAZKJV010001464.1, on the reverse strand, counting down.
CTTGCGGGAGCTTCCCAGATTTATGAATTACTTGAATGAAGAGATGTATCACTACTTCATCGTGCTCTGTTCTAGACAATGATAAGCTCGAGGGTGGTTTTTCCAATCATAATGTGGTCTTCGATAGGGATTTCCTACTAGCTTTGTTATTGTATATCATGATTGTGGATGCTCTTTCTTGCACGATGCATCAAGGTTCAGCTTTGAGTCAATTCCTTTTTACTTTGGTTACGGACAAATTGACAATTCACATTTAGGATGAAACACCTTGGTGTATGTTGTTCGGTGATGATATTGTGTTGATTGATGAGATTAGAGATAGAGTAAGTGTAAAGCTTGAGGTTTGGAGGCATGCTTTGATGACAGTGTTCAAAAGAAGGATTCTTTTAAATACTTGAAATCTATTTTGCAACATAATAGAGAAATTCACGGAGATGTTACTAATAGAATAAATGCAGGTTGGCTAAAGTGGAGAAGAGCCTCTATTGTTCTCTATGATAAGAAAATTCCTTTGAAAATCAAATAAAAGTTTTACAAGGTAATCGTGAGACATGCTATGCTCTATGGATCTGAATGTTGGCTTGTAAACCATAGACATGTGCAAAAAATGGGAGTAGCAGAAATGAAAATGCTAAGGCGGATGTGTTGACACACACGTAAAGATCAAATTAGGAATGATGCAATCAGAAGGAAAGTTGGTGTAGCTCCGATCGAGGATACGATGCGAGAACACCGCTTAAGGTGATTTGTCCATGTGCAAAGGAGGTCAGTTGATGCACTAATTAGGAGATGCGAGTTTTGGGATGTTGAACCAGCTACGAGAGGGCGAAGAAGGCCATAGAATTGTTGGAATGAGATTATACGAAGGGATCTTAATTTTTTGGATCTAAGCCCGAAATTGGGCCAAGATAGATCTGAATGGAGGCAAAAAATCCATGGAGCCGACCCTACTTAATGTAAGAAAAGGCTTCGTTGTTATTGTTGTTGAGGGTTCCACGTTATATAAGAAACCATAGACCCCTTGAATAAGACAAGCAATTCATTCTCAATTCATTCTCCACATGGTATAAGAACGATGATTCTCAACCGAGGTTCATATCAAATTTCCCGCCGCCACCTCTATCATCTCCCTCGACCTCACGCACGTAGCCTTCCTCGGTTGTGCTTGGGACCTTACGATCTCCAAGCCCTTCGTGTGGGCCTCCTTCGATCTCTAGGTCACACACTCCCGATTCGATGATCGTTAAATATTGCTTGTATTTCTACACCCTCAAGCAGTGTTGTCTCTTGTCGCCAGCCATCATGGGCTTTGCCACAGGACCCCCTGTAGGTCTAATACCTTTGGGTGGAGCATAGTCTCGCTGCTAAGACCTCTTGGGCTCTGCCATCCCTCTATTTAGGGCCCCGTAGGCCGTCTAGGGCACCGCCAATGCTCCTCGTTGACCCATTTATGGCATACCATCTCATTGCTAGGACGATTGGAGGCCTTCTGCAGCACTCCAACACCACATCCAGTGTGCGTAAAGGTACTAGAGGCCTTCCTCCCTATGTGCAAGGTCCCGACCAGGGGATTATGCCCTAACTTCATGATTGTTCAAGGTTGTGCAAACCAACTTTTGAACTGTATATCTGACCACGATGGCATCAAACCCTAACGAGACCAAAATCATGTATACTACATCTTCTACGATGGCACATGGTATTTCTATCAAACTCAGAGGCCTAGAGAATTATGTACTCTAGTCTCGAGCTTTCAAGGTGTTCATCGAGAGTCGGAGAAAGATCTATATTCTAACTAAAGAACATCTGAAGGAGACATATAAGGATTACGAGTCATGGCTTGGAGATAATTGTCAACTCATGTGACTAATAGTGTTGCATCTCACATTGCGACGAACCTGCTTTACAAAGACACAGCGAAGGAGATGTGGGAAGGGCTATAATAGACCTACTCACAGCATACAACCAAGTCACGTCTTGCCAACATATATATGTGGATCTAATCCATATCTCAAGGAGAGTCCACTCTTATGGAGTGTTATCGACTTGCCATGGTCTATATGAGGAGCTTGTCATCTTGTAGCCCGCCTATTGCACCAAACAGGTGGCAAAGAGGTCTGAATGGAAAGTTTATCAATTTCTAGCTGGATTACATCTGCATTATCAAATGGTGAAGGAACGATTCCTCAAGTCGGATACATTGTCGTCCATTAAGGTCATTTTCGACCAACTTCAGGAGCTTGAGACCTACGCGAGATGTACCTCCTCTCATGGCCTCAGATTTCAGCGAAATTTGGTCGAATTTCTGTCGAATATCGATATCCAGTCGAAATCGAAATTCGACCGAAATATGGGGGTCCTAGTATAAAAAATGACCGAAATGACCGAAATTTCGGTCGAAATTCCATCGAAATTCTGTTTTGGTCGATACCGAAATGGTGACCGAAACCGACATTTAGGGCCTTACGGCTCCTCTTTGTATCCTACAGAGAATTTTGCTTACCTTGCCTCCTCTAAGGGGCAATTAATGAATCTCATATTCATCTAAGCTTGTAAAAATCGACCGACTAGGCAAAAAAAGGAGGGTGTTATCCATTGCTTCTCCTAACTTGATCATCCATATTCTTCATTCTATTAAGTATGGGAGAAAGAGATAGCATGAGCAGGGTATATATTCCTTCATGAGATGTGTCTACATGAGTTCTATCTCTTCCATCATCTTCTACTTGTGGCTCCTCAAAAAAGCAATCTATGCATCAGATGTATAATCCCAGTCATTGGGTGTCTATCCCCAACTCTCGAGATATGCATATAGACCACCATTGCATCGAGTGTCTATCGTCGATCTCGTCAGGTGTCTATCTTCAATATCAACATGAACTTCTTTACATGGGAACATCCCAGACTTCTGTTCATCCATTGCATGACAGATAGACATTCCAGACTACTACTACTATCAGCCGTCTCCAGCGACATCGGCTACTTCCGTACATTCTAATGTGTGACTTCTACTCCATGTTGGACTTCTTTTATAGCGATTACTCCATATGTGGTCCGGTTGTCGCAATGACTCTTTAACATGCACAACACGATAATCGCAGACCCATCCTCGTGCGAGATCTTCTACCAGCATCGACTATTTCAAGCGGGTGTCTATCCTTGTTTCTCTCAGATGTATCGTGTGAAGATGTGTTGTATATTTTCTTCCGTTGCAAGCTGCGGCTTTCTCAGCTCAAGCTTGAGGGAAAGTGTTAGAGTATGTAATAGAGGAAGATCCAATTACCACCGACTCATGTTTAGTCCCACATCTACTATTTGTGGAACTCAGTCTATCTGTGGGGCTATATAAGGAGCCCTACACCCCCTGTATTCATTAAGAGATTGCAATGGATGATCCGACCATTTGAGGCTTTCTCCCATGGTTCCATCCTACTCCTCATGGAGTAGGGTTCCGTGTAAAATCAAGATGTTTATGTTTGTTTCTTGTTCTGATTATCGATTCGCTACCACGTTCTTTAGTTTCGATAAGCTATATGTAAAGAATGTTTTTCTGTACAGTGACCTGGAGGGGGAGGTCTACATGATGCGATCATCAAGTTACTCCATTGAGGGGGAGCATGTATGCCAACTCCACAAGGCCATTTGTGGCTTAAAGTAGATTCCACAAGCTTGGTTGATAGACTTACCACTGAGATCAGCTCTCTTGTCTTCCACAGAATGACCTCTGATTATTCTAATTTTATTAGATGATGGTCCACTACCACAATTATACTAGTTGTCTATGTTGACGATATCAAGGTTGCTGATGATGATAAAGCAATCATTCTAGAGACTAAGACCTTCCTCCATAAGGTGTTTGTTACCTAGGACCTTGATCAACTCAGATACTTCCTTAGAATTGATATGATACGCACTGCAGAGAAATTTACACATATCATAGCGGAAATATTGCTTAGATATTCTTATATAGGATGGCCTACTAGGATGCAAAACATCTGGCATCCCATTAGAACTGTGAAAATACGATACATCCACCGATCATGAGTTTGAGGATACTACACGATATAAAAGCCTACTAGGCAAACTACTCTACCTCACTATCACTAGGTCGGATACATCAGACATTGTGAGCAAAGACAACCAATACATGGAGAGACCTCTCTATAGTCATTGGCAGGATGTTCTTCTGGACCCTCAATATCTAAATGAATCTCAAGGATGATGTCTCACGAAGCCAATGGACACATTGATGTCACCGCTTATGCAGATGCAGACTATGCCAGTTCCCTTAAGGATTGGTTTTCGACTACATTTTATGCTATGTTTATTGGTGGCAACCTGAATTTACATGGCTAGTCTTCTTTCTAAGGAGCTTGGACCTCTTGCTAATACTTCCATACCTTTTATGTTGTGACAACAAGTCTGTTATATTTATTGCCACCAATCTTGTATTCCATGAGCAGATTAAGCACACTGAAGTTGACTATCACTTCATTCGAAATGCAGTACGACGAGGGAAGATCACTACTCCTCATACCTCAACAGATTTTCAGGTTACAAATATATTCATGAAGATACTACCGAAGAAACACCTATCGTAGATGATTTCCAAGTTGGGCATGATCGATAGATATACTCCAACTTGAGGGGGAGTGTTAGAGTTAATTCATTGTTGGGTTATTTCTCTTATTTAATCACGTGGCCCCTTCTTGGTCTTTATGTATTATCCTTTTTTGGCTCTCTAGGGTTTCACGTTATATAAGAAACCTTAAACCCCTTGAATAAGACAAACAATTCCTTCTTAATTTCTTCTCCACACAGACGATACTTCTATTGTTGGTGAATCACTTCAATACAGAAAAATGGCAAGAGACCAAGATCCTTATTAACAAACACTTATGTAGGAAGACATTGGTTACTATGATATATGCATTGTCATGACCAGTGATAGCCATACCATTACTAAGACAATAAGAATAATAATATCTTCAGCTGGTCTCTAACATGTGCAAAGTGATCAAAGGAAGTCATGTGGAAGCCAATAGAACTAATCGCAATAGTGAGCCTATCATATCAGCCTCTGAACTCTGATTTAGGATATTAATAGCTTTGCCGAGTCTGAAACATACTTCCTCTCGACAGTATAACTAGACGGCTTGAGATATAAGGGCCTCTGCTCACCATCTTCTTGTTTGAATTTGTTATGAGGGCACGCTTATTGAGGGAGAATTTCCTTGGAGATTAGACACACCCAAGAGCCATGGAGACTAGTTGTTCTTTGCCTACCGTCAGGAGAGAGTATCAAAGGACACAAAAATCCGAGCAGAATTACCTTAGCATAGAGTTAGTTTACTTTTTGTGTGAGAGATATTTATTCATTTAATTTTTTACGTCAAATCGATGGACTGGGCAATATTTGTTAACAGCGAGATACAAGATCATGTGAATAGAGTCCTCTCTAGCAACTCGAGAAATGCCTTAAAGCAATCAAGCGACTCGACCCCATAAACCTAAGTGAAGCCTTCAGACACTAGCGCATCCTCCAATCTATCCAGCAAGCCGTTAGCAGCATGTTTAATCGTAACTCATCTGCAAGCAGTTAGAATGATGATTGTTAAACATGGGACAATATCTCAAGTCCCTCTAGAGATAAGAGCAACCATCTCCTCATTTATAACATATTTCTACCTTTATTGCATAGTCGTGAGGTGCTCTCATGCTATCGAGATTGCTATAAAAGCATCTATAAAATGTTTGTCACCATTAGATAAACATGCTTCCTCAAGGCAATCGAAAACTCAATGGAGGGAGGACCATCCGTAATTGCATCTGGTAAGGGGTCATTTACTTCCTAGTCATCAACCTACGCAGCATGAAGTATATGTAAAGGGGTCATTTTAGTCGCTTGCTTGTGCCTCCTTTGTTAAACCTAGAGTAAAAGAGGGATCTCCAAAGGGACATCCCTAGCATCCTCAGTAAAGAAGCATGTTTTCTTGAAAAATGTAACATCTCCAAAGACAAAATAACGATGGCAAAATATCGCATCCTTCAATATGTCCAGTAGGTCATTAGGAGCATGTTTGGTCGTAAAGACTTATATGCAAGCAACCAGAGTGACACATGTAGAACACAATACTATATCTCAAGCACCTTTAGAGATAAGAACATCCATCTCATTCATAACATCTTTCTACCCTTACAAGATTATCATAAACATAAAGGCATCTATAAAATGTTAGTCACCAGTAGATAAACCATTTGTAGTAGTGAAATGAGACCTAAGGTGTAGCATGCATTGTTTAAGGCAATTGCAATCTCAATATAGGGAGGATCATCCATAATTTCAATACGTGAGAAGCCTTCTATTTCGTAGTCATCAACCTACAAGGTAGTATAGGTAAATGGATCATTTCAATCACTTGTCTATGTCTCCTTTGGTAAACCTAGAGTGGAGTAGGGAACTCCTAAGGGACATCCCTGACATCTGCATCAAAGAAACACGTTTTCTCAAAAAATACATCACTTGCAAAGAAAATAACGATCACAAACCGGATCATAGCATAAGTATCTCTTTCGGATTCTAGAATACCCAAAGAAAATGCATTTGATTACACTAGGAGAAAACTTATCGCTGGCGTGAAAGTTATGAACAAACTAGTGCATCTAAAAAACGTAGTCATGAAAGGAAGCAGAAATGGATTATAGCTCGGATAAAACAATGAGAAAGGAGTAAAACCTCTCCACATGGAGGGAACCCAATTGATCAAATAAGTTGCAATAAGAATAGCATCATCTCAATAATTTCTTAGGATATTCATATTAGTAAGGAGAGTATGAGTCATGTCAACAAGACAAGGAAGTTCCCTTTCTGCAATACTATTCTACTAAGAGGTATATGGAAATGATGTTATATACATAATTCCCTGGAAACTAAAGAAGGTGACCAAATCTTTCAATATAAAAGCAAGAATATCATCAAATCTAGATATTTTAATGTAGGCAGAAAAAGAAGTCTTGATTTTTGAAAAAAATGGTCTCCACAATACAATTGGCATTTGATCGTCCCTTTACAAGTAGAGCCATGAAGTCCGACTATGGTCCCTAATTAAACAATAAAGTATTTGTAACTAGCAGTATTATATACTTCGCAAAGACTATAAGCATCATCAGTATTGTAAAAGTCACCCGACTAGCCCATCTAATAAATCCAACTAGTTTAGTCAGTGGGGTGGTCGACCGAGTACTGATTAATTCCAACTAGGCCCACCAATCGATTGATTTTTGCTAGAAGATACCATTTTTATTTTTGAAAAGCAAACTTGTTCTAATATGCTTAATGTTTTATTTAAATTCAATTACTTCTTTTATATCATTATGATATTATAAAAATGTACACGCCTATGTTAATATATAGGAATATATGTACAAAATGATCTATATATTTAAATAATGAAAAAATTCAAAGCCATTAAAGCTCGACTAAATCTGATTAATCACTTGATTGACGATCAATCCTTAGTCAATGACTTGATCGACCCGGTATCGGCTACCGACTTTTACAACCTTGAGCATCATAGTGAATAAAATCAAATATAGATGACATTTGGGGCTCGGTCCTTCAAGGAAAGGTTGTTCGATAATATTTTCCAAGTAGGCAAGCATCACATTCAAATGGCTTCAAAGAGTTTATTTCAGGGACTACGGGAGAGAGCACCAGCAAAAGGATGTCCAAGGCGTAAACACCAAAGATAAATTCGACAAAAATAGACATGGCACCAGGAAACAAAGAGTTATCAGAGATACAATATAATAGAGTCCATCCTTCCCACAAACACCATCAAAAACCTACAGAGTGCGTTTGGTTGATGGGTTTTCCGGGGGTTAACCGGGGGTGGGTAACCCGTTTTTGTTTTAGTGTGTTTGGTTGGTGGGTTAAGGGTTGGGAGGGTTTGTGTGATGTGATTGTATTGGAATTTGAAAAAGTTGATAGTTATTATGATATGATTGTATTGAAATTTGAAAAAGTGAGTGGTTGTTGTGATGTGATTGTATTGAAGTTTGGAATAGTGAGTATAAGTTGAATATTTTATGATTTTTAGATGATATGATGGTATAATATATAATTTTTTTGATGGGAAGTGAGTGGGCCCCACTAGTGGGTTAAAAATGGGGGTTTTGGGGGGTTACCTACCCAAAGTGGGGGGTAACCCCCAATCCGAACGCACCCACAAAGTCTAGATCCTCTCTAAATAGGAGTGTCGATAAAAAATAACCTTGCATTTCAGCTCCACATATAACTTATTAACAAATAACAAACTCAGGGGAAAATATAGGCATAATATACACCAAAGACTTTAAGTTTTGAGGAAAACTCGAATTGCCAACAGTAATAATGGAAGAAAAAATTCCATTAGCATGTCTAACTGATCTCGCATAAATATATGGCTGAAAGGAAGAAAGTGAGCTACCATCACTAGTAAAATAATTTGAAGCCCCTGAATCAATAGGATGGAACTTCAGTAATTATAATAGAACGTCTAATAGATATAGTAGTACCCATAACGGGAGACACATAAATAGTATGTTGAGTTTAAGACATAAGATCAACTCTGCAAAGTTACATAAGACGACGATAATTTTCAATAGATAAGGGTATTGAAGGGCAGAGTGAGATAGTTGAGGTAATAAATTTTACCTCTAAAAGAGAGTGAAAGACCCCATAGCCATTATACATAGAAGAAATAGCGTATAAATATATATATATATATATATATATATATCTCAATCACCACATAGTGGAAATCCAAGCAAAGATAAATGTTATAGTATACGAAAGATGAAAAAAGATCGGATTGAGGTTGTAGGTTTCCTATCCAATGAGTTTTCCTCCCAAGCTAGAGAAGGTCATTAATAGCTAGCAGCGTGTACGGCTGGAAGGGGATGGCAGCAACCGGTAGGAGGCTTATAGCAGGCTAACGACACGCCTGCAATGGGCAGAGGAGACCTACACTGGGCAAGCAGCATTATGCGCAAACAGGGAGACCACCTACAAATGGTAGAGCAAGGGTTGACAGTTCGTGCCCAATGCAAAGCCAATGAAGAGACATGGTGGAGGTGTTATGGTTAGGTCAAGGAGGTCTGGAACACCGGTCTCAGACGATTTCTATAATAACAAGTGAAGGAAAAGAATGAATTGGTACCTCTCGTTGATGTTCTGCCTCTCAATTTGTATGTATAGAGAGGTGAGAATAGAACTACACAAAAATGAAATGAAATCTCAAGATACATGCAATCCTTAGAGAATATTCTACAAGATCTCTAAGATCTTCAAAGAATATTCTAAAGATTTTAAAAAGAATATATATATATATATATATTCTTTCATAATGAGCAACTTATAGTGGTCTCCTCTGTTAACAAGATCCAATTAATATATATGTATATATAAGTTACTAAGAACCTCTATTATTCATCCTTTCACTTGTCAAAAAACACAGAAACAAACGTGAACAAATATAGATACATCAACATCCATTTGCATCCCCATAAGAGTGGGATGAAGGTCAGAAGTTGTGGGCAAATTAAAACGACTGGGAACAGAGATTTCCACCGTGCCTACTCTCCCTTTCTCAATGCTCATGATGCCAAAGAAGTCTGATATATAAGTGGATAGCATTCGGAGAGATTTCTCTAGAAAGGATTAAATAAAGAGGTAAAAAAGATGAAGATTGTTAGGAATATGCATGCTTATTGGCTGTAATTGCCTTGAAGTTCAACAATTGGGATCTTTCAATAAAGCACTGAGAAATTGCATTTAATATTGCTGCTTCACAGCTCACCAGAAAGAGCATGGACCATTTAAAGAGGACTTTGTTTTATTATTCATGAGATTTTAGGATTCTTTAAGACAAGGTGGGAGATAAAACTGCCAATAACTTCTACACAAACGGTTGACAAGGAGAAGAGTGTTGCAGGATTTACACATGCAGAGTTATTGGCTCCAATACCTAATAAGTATATGCAAGTTTCTACTTCTTTGACAGGTCGACTGACGAGAAATCATGGGACACAGGTTCCATTCCTCGGAAGTATGTTATCAAAGGTGAGACTGAGTGAGTGACTTCACTTGGAGATCAATGTCCACTAACACTTCAGGTGCTCTATTATGGGATATAAGTGGCATTTTGTAGCAAAGCATACACCATCAAAGATGAAGTTTTTATTATGGTTACTTCTAAGAGGGAGATTGCCGACAAAAGGTTTATTAAAACTGGCAGGCATCATATGATCACGCCACTTGTTTTTTTAATGGAAAAAAAGTTCAACGATTTAAAGACGAGCACCCAAAACTTTATATTTACAAATTTTGAGAAGATGCAGTATGTTTGTTGCATGGTCAAAAGTAGGAGGATTGAGATTCTTTTTATACATTATCAAAAGAAGCTTGGGGATGGATAATTTTCAAGTGTAGACATTGATGACCTTGAGATACGGTTTTAAAATCCCATTCCATCACAAGACCATCAAAAGAAAGCATTGGGAGACTTCGAAGAAGCATATTGGTGTCATGCAAAAAACACTACCACGAGGAGTTCAACTTTGTCGTGTTCGTAAGGAGATTGTTTATACATACTTTATTTACAAGAATCTTAGACGATCGCATCCTTCAATAATCATCTTTTTCATCTACACGTGATTCTATAAATATCCCCTCATCAAAGCCTAGTTTACATGGGTCATTACGGGGAGAAGCCCCTAAAACAAGGACTTCCCTCGAATAAGCGCATCCATGTATATATGTTGACCCCCACCACTTATCCAACAAGGAGGTGTGACAACTAATTTCTCATTTATGCATTCTAACTCAAGCAAGAATAGCACCTAACCATCACTTAACTATCTATGATAGCTACTGCTTATCATTCATTCCTCAGAAAAATCATATAGTGGGTAAGAGCTGAGCTTTTTCCTTTCCCATCAAATACAAATTCCACCAACAAAATGAGAATCAGGAACAAATGCCCCTTATTCCACATCCTCCAACATAGCCATCATTCATTTTCCACCAACCAAACGGGGCATAAGAATTGACTTGTTTTTTTGGTGAGGCACAATATGGCATAAAGTACATATCCTCCAAGGTACAAAACAAGAAATGGCAGATAGAACCAGAGAAGAAGCAGTGAATCACTGAGAGTTAACAGCACGCACCACAAGCCAAAGGCAACCCCAAATATCAAGCTAATATGGTAAAATAAAGTGACAGCAGGCAACATGTCAATCATGAAAGATCAACTATCATCTCGGCAATTCTAACAAACAGCGAAAGTTTACAAGTATAAACAACAAACCCCAAACAACTTCATAATTGGACCACAAAGAGGCATCAAAATGCACATGCTATAAGCCCTCGTAAATTTCCAATCCTACCGTCCAAATACCCCCCCCCTGATTTTCTTTCACCACAACCCTCACCACGGTTCATTCCTGTCTATAATCGCTCCCATTTGCCATAAAACACGCTTACCCACGCGGTTCAGCCTATAAATGGTGCTAACTCCTCTCCTTTCAACGCTCACATGTCAACATAAGAACAATCCCATCTCACTAAGCACTCGGACGGGCCATATATCACCAGACGGACACGAAATTCTGGGATGATATCAAACAGAGTCTTAAAATGGCCGATCTCAGCTCAAATCCATCCAATTCCACACTCCAAAGGCTCCAAAAGTAAGTGAAACACCAGGGAAAATCCTCCAATCCAGAAGCTAACAAATGTGAACCAATCCGTCTCTCGATTGAAACCCTAACCACCTCGGCAACGGGGAGACCGATCGATAATCGCCGGGATTCACCTGATACGCCGGAGGAGCGGGGCGGCACCGCCACGGGGGTGCCGGAGCTCGCAGGAGCGACGGAGCAGCAGAGGGGAGAGAGAGGGAGAGGGAGATGGAAATGGAAAGGAGAGGGGTGGTGACGGTGGTGTGGTGGCGATCGTAATAATATTGTATATATGTACAGGGACGCGCCTTCGTCGTCGGAGGGGGATCAGAGGGACGTGGTGAGGGGAACGGGGGGACTGACGGACGGATGGAGGTGGAGGGTAAGAAATGGACGGTAGAGATTTCCAGGAAGATGGTGGGGGCGGGGACGAGGTGGGGGCGGTTTTCTTTTACGATGATTGGCGGCAGAGGGTGACCCTCCAACTTGGACTTCCCGTGCGGGGGAAGCTCTTGTGGGGAAATTGCGGGAGAGATCCCTCGACCTTTTGAGGGGGGGGTAAATGTGCGGAGATAACCTTGATTTTTGATGAGGGGTGGAGTTTTCACAATCTTGGTCGATGGGACGGGAGCAGTTCTTCTGCCATACTTTGAAAGAATGGAAGTGTTATGTGTAGTTAGTAGGATGCAAACGGTCGGATACAGATACGAATATAGGTATTACTATATTTTTATCTGTTTTTAATACAAATACGGATGTGGATACGGATATTGACGGATATTAAAATTATCATACCATATCCTTAAAAAAACGGATATGGATGTAAAACGTTAGAAATACTCTATAGAATCGACTTAAATATATAAGAATTGGATGGAAAATATATGATATTAATTTACTCAATGTATTTGTATCATAAAAATTATATAAATATGGTAAAAGGAGGTAGAGAATTATGTTATATAGAGTTAAAATAAATCTCTGGCTATATTTATATACGAAAACGGATATACGGATGCGGATGTTTGCAGATATCAAAATGATATCCATATCAGTATCCATTTTAAAACGGATACGGATGTCGAAATCTATATAAAACGGATACGGTGACGGATCGGATACGGATATATCCGTATCCGTTTGCATGCCTAGTGGTTAGGTCAATTTAAGAATACTACACTTTTATGATCAATGGCTTTTGATAAGATATTTCAAGAAAGAAATTGAATAAAGGAAAATTTTAATATATGTTCTTGAGTATGCATAAACCTAATTCTCTTCTTATTTTTGTAAATTGAGAAGCGTCAAGAGGTTTAGTGGAAATATGTGCTAATCGGCCATCGACATATCATATTGAACATGGATCTTTCCCCTTAGGATATGTTGTCAGTATCTTGACTGCGTACTAATTTTATCATTGTTATGATTATAACAAATCTTTATGAGTACGAATAGCTCTATAGATTTCATAACAAGTTCACTCTAAGGATGCGTTCGATTCGGGAATAAGCATGAATAAGGATGGAGAATAAGGGTCTATTCTTTGTTCGGCTAGAGGATAGGAATAAGGAGAATAAGGTGGAATAAAGATAGGAATAAGAGTGAAATAAGATGGAATAATGGGGAATAGTCGTACCACTGGGAATCGTGTTGGAGGAGAATTGGCCCCTTATTCCATGGCCTATTCTCCAACCAAACAGGACCTAAGTTTAAAAGCACAAAATCCATGGACAAGATGAAAGTTGTGGATAAAAGAAAGAAGAAGAAAGAAGACTCTTATAATAAGCATATATGAAACGTCTCAAATATACATATATATATATATAGAGAGAGAGAGAGAGGAGTGATCATGTGAGAGCAAAAGACTATTAGAGCATAAGAGGAGTGATTCTGGATCACTAGATTCAACCAGAGAAGACAGAATCTAGTAGTCCAGAATCATTCCTCTCATGCTCTCACAACTTTTTGCTCTCACAGGATCACTCACACACACACACACACACACACATATATAGGGTAAAATGGGGCTGCCCCCAAGGAGTAGCCAACTTGGCTACTCCCACCCCTATTTTTCCTTCATTTTTTTATTTTTTTGGAAAATAAAAATTTGTATATTCATCATTATATACCTCTCACATTCTATTAAAATTTCGTCAGAAACAGAGACTCCTAAGCCCTCCATCCGAACGTCATTTTTTAACGGTCGCAGGATTTTTTAAATCGACCATGTTTGGATGGAGGCCGTAGGAGTCTCTGTTTCTGACGAAATGTTAATAGAATGTGAGAGGGATATAATGATGAATATACAAATTTTTATTTTCTAAAAAAATAAAAAATGAGAGAAAAATAGGGGTGGGAGTAGCCAAGTTGGCTACTCCCTGGGGGCAGCCCCATTTACCTCATATATATATATATATATATATATATATATATTATATATGTATGTATGTATCACGTAGGCATATTGAGTCCGAGATATATTGATCGATCAACATTCTTGCTTTGATTGAACATCCTATTTGACTTGATCGACCATCACTAGTCGATCAATCCACTTGATATGATCGATCACCCTTGATCAACTAGTTGCTTTTTATGATCGATCACAATTTGAATTCAACCTCCCAATGGCTACATTATGAATCGGTCACCTTGGTCAACATTATCAATTAAATTAGATAATCGATCTCCTTCCTTGTTTGATCGATCATGTGTATCAAATCTTGACGATTTCTTTCGAATATTTTCAACGTTTATATTTTTGAGAGGTTGTCCTCCACCCATGTAGATATGACCCTAGACCCATTGTTGAGAACACATATTCTAAGGAAAATCCTCTCTCTCTCTCTTAAAGCCTTGTTCGAGGTCATTTCAAGATCACATCTTGAAAGGCAATCGTCTACACGCTCAATTTGCAATTCAATTATTTACTACAACATGAATTTCTTAGCCCCATTATTCACATTTCATATTTATGTTTGAGGCTTTATGGATTATTGTAAATCTTTACTTTCTTTGGTGTTTGATACAAGTTGTGAGAAAGACTTTGGTATGTGATCCAAAGCACATGTTAATGATTGAGTTATTCATGGGAAAATAATTCGAGATAATAAAATAATTGATCGGCTCGGTCAATCAGAAATCCTAAGTCAAGGGACTTGGTCGTGATTTTTACCAGTGGGATTTCTACATTAAAATACGTCTTTCTTGTGATTGTTCTTGTTTTGTGAACTGATTACTTATATATGTGGTGATTATTATTTGTGTTATCTATCTGTTGGGAATAATATTTTATTTAGCAATCTAGAGGAACCCACATATTTTATTTATCTTTGGTTTTTTGTAGCAGATTAATTGTACGTGTGTTATCGTAGATAATTTGAGTTTGATTGAAAGCTAAAACAAAGCCGGAGAGAGTTTGTTTCATCCATAATATTTGGAAACAAAGATTTATGTACTGTTCTTGAGTTGCGGATAGAACACAGCAGTGCAGCTTTTATATTTAGAAAATTAAAATACAGTCCATGAACTGATAGATACTACAACTACTTTTATATTTGTACCATTACCAACATGGTCAATGTTTTTAATACAAATAAATCAATGTAATGTGTCACTAGATAAAACAACCCGTAATTTATGGTTGAAACCAAATAGTAAAAAATCTTTCTAAAAATGGGTGAGAATTTGTTCCATGTAATATTATTTAGAGAAGAATATACCTCAATCAAGTTGAATAATTTACAACATAGGGAAGAACTTCATTTCTCCCATCATATGGAACCAAAGATAATAGCAACAAATTAAATTTAAGCAATTAATAAGTCAAAATCTTTTCTTTTAACTATTAAAGTACAATCTAACATGTCAACTTAATAATGAAGAAGTCTTTTAATCTATCATATCGAGTTCAAATGCATGCTTAAATCCATTAATTGTTCCCCAAGCCTAAAGACATGATTAGGGTCCTTCAGTTTCTTAAAATCAGGGATTGCTTGACATACACTTCTTTTAATGAAGTATGTTAAGAAACACATCCATATAGATAGCTTAATACCTCGATTAGGAGCAAAATCAAAAAGCACCATATTTAACTCTTATGACATATGCATAGGTTGTATCAAAATAGACGTCTTCTCCCGATTGTGTCCTTTTACATCAAGCCATGCTTCATTTCTAACAACATTACACAATTCATCTAAATTT
The DNA here is from genome assembly GCA_037367405.1 of Ottelia alismoides. Classification (NCBI taxonomy): domain Eukaryota; kingdom Viridiplantae; phylum Streptophyta; class Magnoliopsida; order Alismatales; family Hydrocharitaceae; genus Ottelia; species Ottelia alismoides. The sequence goes on along the minus strand of JAZKJV010001464.1, from coordinate 440,216 downwards.
TCTCTATAGATTCACCAAATTCAAAGTAAAACGATCTTTAAGTTTGGAAACTAAATCTCATACCTTGATTTTTTGAACTCTTGCATTGTTATAAACTACGAATTATCGATGCATGCCTCATTAATATATTTTACGTTAGCTGAGGGACACAAATGCAAACACTACAAAAATGGTTGTAAACAAAGAGCATGTTTGAATATCTTGTGATACACCACCAATCATAAGATCCTTGGGATGGTCTCTTACTAAGACAATTTACTTTTGACAAAGCATGAGAAATATGATAATGTAGAATGTCATAAAGAAACAGAAATCTGTAGCTTTTAATCATTCTTTTACTTTCTTGGTGATTGAATGACACCAAAATGTCAATCAAACAAGACATGAATAGTTCATTATGTAGTCATTATATTCTAATCCAAGGTATGCCACATTCACATACATTGTACAAGCGTATTTCTGAAGTGTATGATTCTTATGTTCGGCTACACCATTCCGATGTGTCATTTTCAATTATGCAAATTTATGCTTGATCTTAGTTTTGGCATAGAATTCAATAAAAGATTCATTTTCAAACTATCCATCATGATCATTTATCAACTCAGTGATTGTGTATCCTTATTTGTTCTAGATATGCTTAATTGCCTTTTATATTTCTAAAAGTAATGTTTTTTTCCTACGAGAAACAAAACCCAAACAAGTCATACGAAGTCATCAATTATAACAAAGAAATAATGGCATTTGCTTGTATCTTTGATTCTGTAAGTTCAAAAGAGATTCTAAATTTTTTATTTTAATCATGTAGAGACACTTTTGTGTAATTTTCCTAGCTCACAACTATTACAAGTTCCTTCCTTCTTTATAAGTTAGCTTAGGGACACCGCTTACTAGGCTGATTGTGTTAAATTTGTGAATTTATTACATGTGAATGTGATCTAATCTTTTGTGTCAAACTCTTTATAAGATTTCTTCTTTAGAAGTCATGAGGCAATCTAAGGAGTTCTACTCATCATATTCTATTACGAGGAAAGGAATCTTACTTCATTGAGTAGATAACTTACCTACTCCATTTTCATATTTTTTTTCAATTTTTTTTATTTTGTTTGAAAATGCTTCCATTGATTTTCATAACTATATCCCTCTAACATGTCATTCAAATTTTGTCAAAAACAGATATTCCTATACCCTCTATGTAGAACATGTATACAACAAGTCAAAGACCATTAAAATTACATGTTCTGGAAGTAGGGTATATGCGTCTCTGTTTCTGATGAAATTTGAAAGACATTCTAGAGGGATATAATTATGAAAATCCATGGAAGCATTTTTAAAAAAAAGTGCAAAAAAATAAAAATTGAGCATGTAAGTTATCTACTCCATGGAGTACGATCTCTTTCCTCTTTTATTATACAGATGTTTGTATGCCTGACACATTCTAATAAACTTCTTTTGAGTCTTCCTTGAATACTTCGCGATTCTTTTTAGTGAAAGTAACATTAAAGTCTTTTACAAACCTAGAAAATATATAAAAGAATGACTTTTAAGAATTTAACTATGCTCACAATATTGGTCTGGTTTGTGATCCTAAAAAAGAATGCTTAGTCATCTGACCATCATCCTCTCTTGATTTTGTTTATGAGCTAAACTATCCCTTTTATATTCCATGGTTCAAATTCTTATGATTTTAATTTTCAGATTTCTCGAAGTCTGAAAATGTATCCAAATTAATTTTTGATATCCATCTTTTGTGGGTCCTAAGATGGTTAGGAAGGTTCTTGGGTGTGGATTCCTAAGATTCTATCTTGTCTTGAATTTGATGTGGCTAAGAATATTAAACTTTTTGGTTAGAAAAAGATTTCATGAGTGAAGTGTTATAAATGTGTACATTCTTTTTAGGAGTATTTCATTGATAAGACATATCAAACTTGGTTTATAAGTAATAAGTCATACCCATCAATATGTCTAAGGTATCATCACCTTTAATGAACATTTTTTATATACACAAGATTTTCATTTTTAGTTGTGATATGGCATTTCCTAGAGAGCTAATATTATCTTTGAGATTTATAATTTCAATTTTTGCATTTTCTCGGTTAACTTTTACTTTTGGCTTTTAGGGAGATGTTTTCTATTGAAAAACTTCTTTTGGTGAAATTAGTTTACAAAAGCATCTACTAATTCATTGGAAGTAATATTGTAGGACTATACCTTGTCGCCCATTGTCATTAGTCCAAGAAACTACCTTCCTTTTGTAATTCATCCTCTTTACTATTATCGGAGTTCAAATCTAGGAATGAAAACAGACCTGGTATGCTTATTTTCATATCCATATTCGCTTCATCTTTATCGAATACGAATGTGGATACGGATGTATTTCGGATATGCATTAAGAAAATCGTATCCTTAAAAATACAGATATGAATCCGAATTGGATATTTATCGAATCTTAATACAGATCGAATAAAGAATAGACCCAAATAGAGATCGAATAGATGGCTAATCTAAATATAAATCGAATAACCCTACCCGAATTCCTACTTTCTTTGTTCTTTCTTAAGGGGGTCTCTTCTACTTCTTAGTTCTTTTTCAATTATATTAGTAATTAGTATTAGCTTTAGTTATATTAGTATTAGTTAGTGATACCGGCTCGGTGAGTCCTTTCTTCCGTGATGAACAGTTGGCACCAGTCCTACATTTGCTCTTTGTGGGTACCTTTCCCCACCGCGCCTGTAGGATGGAAAAGAAGGGGGGCAATAGGGGGGGGGTGGGGGGGGTAATGAAGATAACAGAAAATTGACCTCGGTACGGCATATGAGATATCTAATTTCGTTTTGGTGTGTGTTTTCCAAGCCGTCATATATAAGCAGCTACATCAACTGCTGCTTTCTAGGTCAGGTAGGTTCCTGCCCTAAGAACTAGCCCCCCAAGCTGAGGGCGAACCACTCGCTAGCTATTCGGTCTAGTCCTATCGGATCTTCTCTTCGAGCTATGCTTCGTTTGTTTGGGTTTTGCTCTTGTCCGTATTGCCTTCCGCCGAAGTGAGGCCTTCGAGACGCAGAGATGCTTCGTAATAGGAACGTCTAGATGAAGATAACTAGATCACTGGGCCCTCCATGACTGTGTCTCAACCCTTTTTCCACCACTAGGGATTGGGTGTGGAGACAGATGTAGTAATGCGTCGGTGGGGGGGGGACCTCGGGGGGGACTAGTCTAAAACCTTTTGCTTTTCATGAGCTTATTATCTTAGGTCGGATGTTGGCCATCACGCAACGACTTTCCTTTCGGCATAACCGCTGGAGAAAAGAAGGTCCCAATAGAAGAAGCAGTTAGAGCAGCCAAGCTAATGCCAAAGGTGGAGGAAGAATCGCGCGTAGGCCCAATCAGAAAGAGCGGCTAGTTCATTCCAGTGTACCACCTACAAGAGGGTGATCAAATTAGCCCGGCATAACATAAAGAAAGAACAACAGGTAATGAAAGTGCGGCCACTACTGACGAAATCGGGAGAGGACAGCTTTTGAAGAGGCGGCGGGAAGGGAGTTGGGACACAGACAGTCGGGCATTAAAGTCACCTAGGTAGGGCTACGAAGTTCTGTCTTTCCTCCATCATCCTCGCTCTGCCTGAGGTATTCGGAGCATTGAAATCAAATGTGGATCCAATAAATATGGAATCCGGATACAGATCGAATAAAGATTACATACAAATATGAATTGAATTTTTTTATCAAAGGTAATAATAATTTTAAAAGATGGTAATGGAAAATAAAGTCGCATCATGATAAAAGGAGCGCCAAGATGACATGCGTTCTTGGGAAGCAAAAAATGGTACATGGTTTCCGTAAACTTTTGCTCATGCACATCCCCGAACAAACGGAAGTTTATTAATATCATCAATATATTGTATTTTATAATGTATAATAATAATAATAATATAATAACACATGATTGTGATTTATATTATATTAACTAATATATAAAATAAAATTAAATATTGTATTCAGATATGGATATTCAAGCCATTATCATATCCTTATCTGTATCCGAAAAATTTTTACAACTCATATCCATTCGATCCGTATTCGATTAATATTCGAATATGGATTATCTGTATCCGATAACTTTTCGAATACGGTAAGGGCATATTTAGATATATCAGTATCCGTTTTAGCATGCATGGGTTACGTTGGATAAACTTCTTATGTGGTATTGACAATTCATTCATTTTTTTATGAATAAACCATCCTCTTCTCTTTTGAAGAAGTTATTTTGCTTTTCATTGTTCTTGTTTACGGGACATTATCTTTGAAAGCGGCTATTCTTTTTGTGGTTATAACACACATCTTCGTTTCATTTCATCTTATAATTTTTAATCCATATGTTTTTTTTATTTTATGAGGGTGAACGTCTGCATTTGAGTCTTAGTTTAATGAGGTTGACTTTGTTTGCTTTTGTTCAAGGCCTCTGTATTTTGTATTTTTTTGCATGTTAAAATAATTGAAACTTCGATAACAACCTTCCTTAAAAAAATAGAGGGTAGAGTGATGCGTGAGTATTATATTTGCATAATATAATGCTAATTATCTGAAAATTAAATTGTGATTTGTATTCTAATTTTTTTGGTTGTATAATATGTACCTTCTTTTGTACGACAAAACCATGTTTTCGCCCCCTTCAAGGATATAACATTTTGACATAATCACATCTTCTTCTTTCCTCAAAATTTCCATATTTGACATCTCTAAAAATTAGGAACAAATGATTATTTGCAAATCTTCAACGAAGAGATGGTGCGAAAAATTTATATTTATATAGTACGTTCGGTTGAAATTTCCATAACAACCATCCTAAAACCATGGGCAGAGAGATGTCTGAATATTTGTATAATACAATGCTAGGTAACTGAAAATTACATTTATTTTATATTTTAGTTTATTTGAGTTTGTATAATATGTACTTTTTTGTACACAAAAATCCCTCGAGGATATAACATTTTAACATGATTGCGCATCTTTCTTTCCTCAAAATTTCCATATTTGACCTCCCTAAAAATCAGGATGTGTGCAAATCTGATTTTATATAATGAACTAATTTCGATCACATCCGTTGAAAGTAAGTCTAATGGCCCAGATGAAAGGATCATATCCCGTTGGAAAGAACTCACATATATATATAGAGAGAGAGAGAGAGGAGTGATCTTATGAGAGCCAAAACCTGTGAGAGCATGAGAGCATACATTATGGACAACACGATCCAACCAAGAGAGAGAAGACCCAGAAGAGAGAAAACAGAGTTATGTAGTCTAGAAAGGCATGTTCTCATGCTCTCACATTTTTTGCTCTCATAAGAATATTCCTCTCTATATATATATAGAGAGAGAGAGGGGGGAGAGAGAGAAGTCATCGACATCCAAAGAATAGCATTCCTCCCAAGTTGCCATAGCAAAATCAGGAAATTCGAAGATTCCAAAGCCCTGCCATCGTAACACTTACGCAAGGCATGACAAATAACAAAGGGGGCAACTTGGTGGCATATCTTCGAATCTAAAACTATGGAATCAACTTTTGGGATACGAGCATTGGGTTCATCTTAAGGTTCGTTTGGTTGCAAGGTTGGGTTGCCCAATCCGACGTACCCTTCCTTCCAAACATCTCAATCCTCCTCACAGTTTACTATTCACAATGGTACCCCAACTCAACCCAACCCTGCAACCAAACGAACCCTTAGGGGTTCGTTTGGTTGCAGGGTTGGTCAGGGTTGGATTGGGCAGGGGTACCCCTGTGAATAGTAAACTGTGAGGGAGACCTTGTTTGGTTGCAGGGCCAACCCGGGTTGGGCCCAAGCCAACCCTGCCCAACCCTGCAACCAAACGAGCCTTAGTGTTGCAGATTTATACATCTGTTGAAACAGATTTTGAGATATGTATCAGCATTCCCTTTTTCAAAATGGGTATGGAATATATATATTACTTTTACATCTATCAATATCCGTATTCATATATTTGATTTCATATACAAATATACAAATATACTTGTATATTTATTTTTAACAATGTGCAACACAGTTTAATACATTCTTTCAACATATCCGTATGGCTATTACGATGTAAATATATTTATTGTATGTTTATCGTGTTTAATTTATTCTATACATGTATATTTAATTTAATTTATAAAGTATTTCTGAAAATTTACTGGTATCCGATAAATATCCATTTTACATCTGATATGTTTTTAAAGACATGGTAACATTAGTTTTCATGGCATCCCTGACTTTCTTTCACAACATGGGTGAACAATTAGTAGTCGGTCATTTCTTATTCATAACATGTGTGAACAATTAAATATAAATATATAGGAGTCATAATGCAATTATGAAAAGAAAGAGGGATATAGATGTAATTGCAACATCTCGCGGGTGACTCAGACAACTTGTGACAATAAGAAATGACCAACGACTAATTTATTGTTGTGATCTTTCTTCCAAAGACATACGTCAACTCCAAGCATCAACATGCTACTTTTGCACGGCCTATCCAATATATAATTTTTTCTTTGTTTTCTGTAACTGCACATGAGATGTGCATGCCAGTGTTAGACTAACCTAATACACTTGCACATCTTAATCACGTGTACACGTTGAGATGTCTTGGATCATAACCTATTCGTTTGACCTGATGCAATGCAGAACTTGATTTTTAATATCCTTGCATCATGATTACCTCATCCATTACAGAACCATCTTAAGATAATTGGTCTAATCATGATTAAACAATCTATTATTAGGGTTGGGCATTGGGGCTAGACTAGCCCCGATCCGGCCAAATCCGACACGCACAACCCCAACCCAAACCAAACCCAAAATTTAGTGAACGTGCCGTAGGCCTCAAAATGAGCCAATATTTATTATTGGGGTTGGCTTCGAGCTTGGGAAGGCCCAAACCTGATAGCCCGCCTTATATGATATAATTATATCCGGTACATTCATGTTTGCTCCAAATGCCATGTTTTATCTTTCATATCCTTATTTCGAGTTAGAACAAATATTTAAATCCATTAATAATCAATCCATTAGCGTAGATTGAGAACATTATTACATTAATATACGATATTATTACATTAATATGTAAGAATGGAATATATGCTTCAAGAGTTAGAGCGTGTACAATTGTATTGGAGCACAGTGCCCGTATTTATAATAGCATATGTAATGGTGAAACGAGTGGTGGTTTACTAGCCATATTTTTTTACATTATATCTATTTTCAACATATAACTAATGCCAGAATCTTGAATTAGTTGGCGTACTTAAAGTGTTAAATATGCACACATGCATAAGAAACAACCATATAAATGCGACAAGAACGAAACATATGATATTGGTATACATTGACGTTAAATTGGACCGACCCGATCCGAACCCGACCTATTTTTATTTGGGCGAATTTGGACTTAGGGCCTAAAATTTGAAAATAAAATAAGCCTAAACCTGATCCATTAGCACATATACTTAAACGAGCTTGAACCGAGCCAACCTCAAACCCAACCCCAACCTAGGCTCAATGCCTAACCCTATCCATTATATCTCTGTTTATAATACTTATCCCCTTTCTTATCACTCAAAATCAGTCGAACATGAACGACCAATGGACGTCATTTATCACATCCTACCTATCTCTTATCCCTCATTCAAATGGTGCAGACCTCACACAGATTGTAAATATTTGGAATTACATCAAAAGTGACAAGTAACACTGGTCATACTCCAATGATGGAGAATATGCATGTAGCAAATTTTCTGCTGTACATATCTCGACACCCAATCGAAGATTAAAAAAGGATGTTTATTTTGCGCAATAAACCACTCTTGTCGAAACGAATTTCTCGGTGAAGAATGTGCATCCAATGAACGAATATGCATGTAATGTACCATTGTGTTTTTGTAGGTAACGCGGTTTATGTATTGGTAAAAAAAAGTGTATTCATCTTATGGTAGCTCAACATGAAAGCTACTAAGAAACGTGTATCATCTAATAAGGATGTGCATCACACTGAAACTACGTCTCTCATGGGAACACTTGAAATCACCTTATTTATTGACCAAACAATTTCTTTCATTTCATCTAGACAATCATTTTTTAATGATTGAAGAATTGTTGAGATGAACCCCATCTGGATGAAAGTCGTAGGAGTCTCTGTTTCGCACGAAACTTGAATGACATTATATAAGAGTATACTGATGAATTTTCATGACTTTATTTTTTAAAAAATTTAAAAATATAAAGAATGTGGCGGAGAAGCCAAGTTAGCTCACCCCCCGGGGCAACTCAATTTTAACCTATATATATGGCTTATCCAATGAGCCCCGTGCCCATTACAGATGAGATGAACCCCTAATCTCAGTCGTTAAATCTTAATCCGATGATCATTAATTTCAGTAACTTTCGTATTGCCATCAGTAACTGAACGCATCAGTAACTTCCGTATAACCATCAGTAACACTTTATATCAGTAATATTGAGCGCATCAATAACTTTTGTATTACCATCAGTAACATTTTATATCAGTAATACTAAACGCATCAGTAACTTTCGTATTGCCATTAGTAACTTTGAATCAATTATAAGTAAAGGAGGTAATTTATTTAATAATTTTGGTTCACACTTACCTGTAACTTTATATAAGTTACTAGAACAATGACATTACTCACTGAAGCTTCGATATATATTACTGAAGCTTTGATATATATTACTTACCGATGCTTGTATTTTATTACTAAAGTTGTTGGAGATAATGCAGGCTCATCTCATCTCTAACAAGCACGAGGTCCATTGGATAAAAATCCTATATATACAGTTTGGTTCAAAGTAGTGGTTATGAATGCAAGTAGTAATGGTTCCAAAATAACATCAGCTATTCTTTTTTTAATTTGTGGTCTGTGTGTGGCAGTGGCTATATTTCAGTAAGTTGTGGCTATATTTGGATTGTTTTGGCTATAAATATTTTGAATTTAAATATTTAGGTTATTCTTACTATTTTCTGTTGATTATGATTAAAAAAGGTTGAATATATGCCGTAATGATGGTCTAAATTATTAGAACAATATATAAAGTTATAAATTAAATTAACTAATTTTAATCCTCTTATAATTGGAATGATATAATGATGAATTACATAGGAGAAATGCATATGCTACATTTTTTCCATATATCCAACCCAAACATCTTAAAAATAATATAAATAATTTATAAAAAGCAATCTAATGCTTTTCAAATTGATTTTATTTGTCTTCAAAGATATAGTTTTCATTTACATGTCTTACTTTTTTTTAAAAAAAAAACTAAAATTCTCTAAATGTAAGAAAACCCTCACTTCCAATCTACCAAACATTAAAAAACGCACCATAAAATTATCTCTTATATAAAAAGCCAAATCAGATCCAACCACATTGTACTTGTACACCCCGTGACTATCCTTATAAATTATCCCATTACATCATAACTTTTTATGAATGAAAACAATACATTTTTCTACAGAAACATTTCAGATACCGGGGGGGGGGGGGGGATTTGACATCCATAAGTTTAATTTATATAAAGCATGTATTGATCATCCTAATTTTGATTAAACTAATTGTGACAGTAAAAAATGTGTTATTTTGACTTTATGAAAGAGTAATATTTTTAAGTTAACCTTGAATAAAAAAATGTCATAAAGATTTGTACATGTACTCTTAGTTAAATAAAAGTCATAATGACATCTACTCAACATAAAATATCATCGGTATATCAATAAAAAATAAATAGTGTACGCATTAAACAAAGAATCAAAATATATATGCAGTACTAAATTATAAAGTCATTAATATAAAAAATCAAATCATATCCTACTCATCACCCAACACCTTTTCCACCACATAACCATCAACAAAACTATCCCACTGCATCAGAGCTACCCCATTAGTGAACCCCATTCCAATCAATGTCTTCCCTTTGATATCTAACGGACGGTCAAAATAGAAAAGGATATCTGCCAAAGAGGACATGCCAGCAAAGTTTTAAATATGGGGCCACCTTACTCCTCCCAATGTTACAAAAAGAATAGAGAAAATGACGGAAAGCTAAATTTATTTTCAATGCCCGGTTAAGAGAGGACGAGCAAGGCTCAAGAAATGTTGGAATGAGACTATCCGAAGAGATCTCATTTATTTGGATTTAAGCCAAGAATGACCAAAAATAATCTGAATAGAGGCAGAAAATCCATGTAGTCGACCCAACTTAATTGTGGGAAAGAGCTTTATTGTTATTGTGGGAGAAAGCCTCCTAACTGTTCTTAATCGACCGAGTTTTTTTTTACAAAATGTAACGAAAAATTTTCATGTACACGAATATATTGGTAATTGCATGTAATCCCATAACCAAAGCATCTTGGGAGGCTGCCACTCATAGTACTCATGTACAACTTTCTGAAGAGAAAAGGAACAAATGTTAGCAACAGAGTAAGCACATGTTCACACACACCTGCACGCGCAGCGCGTGCGCGCGCGCGCACGCACGCACACACACCACACCCACACACCCACACATATATATGATCCCTGTGCGCGCGCGCGCACGCGCACACACACACACACACATATATGATCCCTGTTTACTGAATTCGTGTGTTTTTCTTATAGATTGATTTCAGTTTCTATTTATTGATTGAATCCATTCCCAACATAACATAAATAGAATATCAAAGGTGCACGATTATTGCTCGTTGATGACTGGAGATAGAGATTGATGCAATCAAAATCAAAAATGGGATATTTACACCCATAACCCTGAGTAATATGGTAATTACCCCAGGAACCCTCGGTAATAACGAATTACATGCAGAACCTCGAATAACTGCTCTGTTTTACACCTATAACCTTCCGTCAATTTAGTCCATTAACTCAACCAGATGGTTGGAGTTAATCTAACCAAGCAGTGATCTAATGGTAGAGATTAATCCAAAGAATGAGGAAGAGGTTCTAGGAGGGAAAAAATGAAGAGGTCCAGGAGGAGGGGACTCGACTTGGGCTCAAGCTAAACGGTGGCTGGCCGCGGCAGATCGCGGGAGGCTTCGACCATGGCAGTCGGGGTGGGGGGAAGAGGGTGGACTGCAGACAAGGAAGGGGGTGGAGCTCCGGGGAGGGGGCTTCATCGATGGCGGGGGCTCCGGGCTCCGGGGGAGGGGAGGGCTCGGGGCTCCGGGGAGGGCAAGGCTCGGAGGGGAGGGAGGGAGCTGGGCGCGGGGCTCCGGGGAGGGGGCTTCGTCGATGGCGGGAGGGGCTCCGGGGGAGGGGAGGGCACACGGCTCCGGGGGAGGGCAGGGCTCGGAGGGGAGGGGATGGAGCTGGGCGCGGGGCTTCGGGGAGGGGACTTCATCGATGGCAGGAGGGCTCCCAAGGGGAGTGGAGGGCTCGGGGCTCCGAGGGAGGGCAAGGCTCGGGGGGAGGCGGTGGAGCTGGGCGCCATCGCTGGGCGCCATCCTGCAGCAAAGAAGGGTAGGGATGTAGAGGGAGGTCGGAGCCTTTGCTGGAGATGCCGAGGGGGTAGGAGGGCACGGGGGTGGGTCTGGTGGGAGCGCAACGCACGGGGGGGGGGGGGGGGGGGGGGGGGGGGAGGGGGGAGGGAGGAAGGTGCGTCGCAGGGGCGGCTGGGGGGTTGTTGGATGGCGAGGGGGCTTTGCTCGACGGCGCGCAGCGGAACGAGGGGCCACGGGGTCGGGTCTGGGGGGGGGAGCTGCGTCGCAAGGGCGACTGGGGGGCTGTTGGATGGCGAGGAGGGCTTTGTTCGATGGCGCGCAGCGGAACAGGGGAGGCACGGGGTCGGGTCTGGAGGGAGCGCAGCAGGGAGGGGTGTTGCTCGGGATGCAAGGGGCGACGGGGGGCTCGGGAGTCGTTACTGGAGAGAGAACCGCAGAGTGCGACCGGGGGGGTTAACGGGGGGCGCGTGGGTCGGGAGCAGTTGCTTCAGATGCGGATGCATGTTGGTGGGGCTCGGGAGCAGTTGCTGGAGGAGTGCGACGGGAGGGTGGTTGCGGTGTTGCTCCGGATGCAGGAGCGAGAGGGCAGCGACGGGGCTCGGTAGTCGTTGCTGGAGGGAGCGCCGCAGGGGGGGGGGGTTGCTCGGGATGTAGGGGGCGAGAGGTGGGTGACGGGGCTCGGGAGTCGTGTCGCAGGGTTCGACCGGGGGGTTACTGGATGGGGGTTGCTTTGCTCGACGGTGCGGAGGGCCGAGAGAAGGATTGCCTCTCGTGCTGGATTTCACCAGCAGCGCTGCCGACGCACCTCGAAGGGACGGGAAAGAGTAGCCAAGACGACCATGGAGGGCAGGGCGAGGGGAGGGGGTGCCGAGCAGGACGGCCTGGAGCTGGCATGTGGGGTCGGATCGCGAGGAGGGGGAGGGCTGGAGCTCGTATGCGGCTTAGACGTAGGCGAAGGGGTAGGCTTGGCTTGTCTGGGAGAGGGATTTGGCAGAATGGCATCATATTGTAAATAGGAATGTCTTTCGAAGGGTAAAATAGTCAATATATTACCTTTTCCGTCAGAGTTAACAGAGAATTCCAAACGGAAATTGACACAAGGTTATGCAATGTAAAGGTTAAGCATTATTCGGGGGTTCTGGATGTAATTCGTTATTACCGAGGGTTCCTGGGGTAAATTACCATATTACTCAGGGTTATGGGTGTAAATATCCCAATCAAAATCAGGCTTTCTCATGCATTTAAGACGAAGAGGTTGCAAAGAGGTCAAACGCACAAGCATAGCCACCACAATGAACTTATCTAGGAAAAATTAATTTCTTGCAGACTATTTCCAATAATCCATAAATCTAATCTGAACAAACCCAAGAAAACAGTCTCCACGAATATGAGAACAAGTTGGGAGCCTACGGAGCAATTTGAACAATGTTAAAACATAATGCACAGCCTGAATCTACAAAAGACAACTTCTAAAAATTTTGTCCCATCCCAAGTAATAATTACCTGTCAAGTTCAGCTCTTTACCCGAGTGGTTCAACTCTATTTCGCGTACCTGAAACATCCGCTCATCGCGCATGAAAATATCTACCACTCCAAAATTTATCGAGGGTTGCAATTCTCGTACCAGATTTGCTGCACGAGGCATTGTCGGCAATAAAACCTCATCTTCGTCTTTTGTCGCTCACAAATTAAGCTAACGCCTGATCCTAAAACAACCCAATGAATGTGGAATGGCAGAATAAACATTACCAATGCACATTTAGATCCGGCGCATTTGTTAGCAAGAGTTTTACCTTCAGAGGACATCTGCACCGGTTTCCAGCATAGAATATGCAGCAGTATCCAGATCATGCGAGAAGAATACCCTGAAAATATATGATATGCGAATGGCCGTCATCTTTGTTATCAAGTAATCTTTGAAAAAAATACATAGAAGTCCTAATAACCATATGTGATATCACAAATATCCTTTTTAAAAAAAAGCTTTGGAAGCCGTGTTTTAACACAAGTAACCCCAGTGAAGCTGCACGTTTTAGGACTGAGAATGCGGCCTGTGACTGAGTAATGGACTGCACAAAAACTGTCCCTTTTATGGACTGTACAAAAATTAACACCTTTAGTGCATGAAACTAGTTGATTGTATGGAGAAGCTTCCTAATCTTATCTCCTTCACCCCCTTTCTTCCACCAGCTCCTCATCATTCTCTTTCTCCGTGCGCAGCCATTAGAAACAACGGTAATCTGATGGAGAAGAGAGCAGAAATCCATAAAGAAGCAAATTCTTCCTAATCAATGAGAAAACTCACTAGACACATGGCATTTATAGGCAGAAAAAAGACTTGTTAATAATACAAAAATCACGCATATATATCCCAACAACTCCTATCTCATCAAATGATCACGAGCATCCACCTGCAATTTCAATATGACCTGAACCCAATGAGTGGTCGGGTAGTAGAGCAGTGTGCCTCCACCTTAAGGATCCGGGTTCGAATCCTACTAATAAAAAAATTCAATATGACCTGAAATATGGACAGAAATAAGGCCCATGTCGCAGATTTCTCTTTTGCTAATGGATATACCACAGTAAGGGATAGCGGCTGGTGATGGCAGCAAGAGGTGAAGAGAAGGGGAAATGGGAATGAGAATCCAATAATATCTTAGCGAAATTCACTGTAGGATGGGAACTTGCACTCGATGGGAATATTTGTGCAAACACGAAATACATCTGGGACATTACTTGTAAAATCCTATGTTTTAATTATAGCTAGTGAAAGTATGTTTCCTTTTCAAATTAAGAAATTTTCGGGAAGTTCAATAGAAACGGATGTACATTTTGCTGAGCTTGATATCCCCGAGGACAACAATGAGAAGGCCCCATTTTTGTTTTGACTTTTGACTCCTGAGGGTGATCCTCTTAATATTTGATCACTCATAAAGCTCCAACACTGAGCAGCAATGCCTACTTCCCAGCTGTCTACTACTGATTGAAAAATTAGAACTGCATCTAATGCAATCAAATGTTGTATGCTTTCATAAATAATACATCTTTGCACAAGCCTATCATCACAATGATATTACTGAGTCCATGACGGACAGAATTGTCAGCAACCTTATTTTTCATAAAAAGAAGAAAAAATGTCATGTACCTGCATGTATTATGGTACAAAACTCTGCTTAGCTGATTTGCATCAGCCATTCTTTTGGCACCTGCCACCACCTCAAGGACTTGCCTGAAAATTTAAGATCAGTAACTTAAAATGAACGAACAAGAAGTATACAATGTATTTTCATTATATATGCATCATTTATGTATGAAGGAGTGGTTAGAATGTTAGCAGTTGACAGTATTCTTCATCTGTGAAGTGTGAAAACAAGAGAGCACACAAAGAGGTTTTATGACGCTATGCAGACCAGTGTTGAATGAGAGGAACCTTACTATTGAA